>JAYMTF010001440.1:0-23380 GCA_036897485.1 Pelargonium nanum | reverse complement strand
TCATTAAATCTTGTTTACAAACAAACTTAAATGTGCGCTAAACCTATTAATTTAATCGAGGAATGCTTGTAAGAAAGATAGTAGCCTTAACTTTTTAGGACGTGTGACCTCTAGTAAAAATAAATTATAATTCTTATTGAGGTATTAGTGGGACTTCTTCTGTTTCGGTTGGTATAGCCGAAAAGTGTAAAATAAATATTAAGACACTTTCCGTAGAAATTAAGCCCAGCGTACATATAGTTTTAGTTTAGAAAGTGAATTAACTATTCATATTTCCTAAAGTTATTCCGGTATTTTTGTTATGATAAATTTAATAGGTAAGTCCGCTATTAGAAGGACTCGTCTGGTAAAAGCACTACTTTTAGTGAGTTAATTTAAAAGGAGTCCGTAGTTTAAAAACAACAAGGTTGGTGTCTTTGTAAATATAAAAGATGAGCTATTATAGGAAAAACACACTTAGTTTTTTAGTGGTACGATGTATAAGAGATCCTGTTTTATTCCGTACTTGATTAAGTATGGGAAATTTCAATCACTTATTGGTGTATGGCATTCATCTCGAGTTATAACCTTTGGACTAAAGGAAAAAAGGATATACGAGTAAAATGGTTCTTACTTAGGATAGATTGTGGTTAATATCTTGCTTTTACTGTTTAAATACCACATCGATTTACAACTGCTCCATGGAGTTGTTACTTTAAAATCAAAAAAAATATTCGCTTAGTAACATGAACCGAGTTACTTACTATAAATCCTGTTAATGAGATTCTAAAAATAGTATATATAAGTGCATATAAACAAGATGTTCCACGGCTCCACAAGGATCACCCTTAACTAGACTGTATACTGTATGGCTCTAATAAATTTCTAATATGGTTTTATCTACCGAACCTAAAATTACCCGCTGTAAACTAGCGAGATGTGTAATAGCAATATTCTGCTTTAGTACTTTTTCCTGGCATAAATACGTGTAAAGCCCTTTTATATAAAGTATATAAACAATAACTGCTTAACTGTTTTTTTCTAAAAGACTAACGTTAGATATGGAACTAACCTTCCGTATTCTTGACTAGATATATTACATATACAAGTATTTCGCAAGATGCTTCTTTGGCTAGATGAAGAACATATTTATTTTCTCCTCCCCTTTATGCCACTACAAATTATTCAATTAAATACGACAGGCATTTCTAGTTAGCTGCAATTAAGTAACAAACAAAGTATAGACTCTTACCGGGCCCCTCAAATTCTATGATTATATAATCTAAACTAGCAGCCTACGCCTATCATTTATAAATACAAGTAAGGTTACTAGAATTTCCCAACAATCTTCATTTATAAAAGCTATCAATCTTTAGTATTATTTCTTAACTATCTCAAATAAATAGGAATTTTATCTAGCTCACAGGGCTATGGGAATTTCTCTAATGGACAAAAAGCTAAGACTTCCTTTTATTATAGCTCGGCCTCAACCCGGGATAGTTTTTAAAGACGTATATACATCCCTGCTTTTTATTCTGTAGCAAACTCATTTGCAGCTCCTATACCCAGTACAATTTTTTATGAATAAGATCCCCCTCTTAAAGCCTCGAGATACTATTATATAAGAGGATGAGGTGTATACAAATACTTTTAAAAACTACCTGTAACGGGGTACCCCGATAAGCCGAAGGTAACTCTTCTTAGCAACAACGCAATTTATATCTCCTTAATTACGTAGAAATTCTAGGGGACTCCCATAGAAACACATTAACTTCAAAAAAGATGCGTTATATCCTTTACTTTTGTTAAACAAGGCTCCTCTGCCAAAAAATGTAGAAGATTCCTCTTAGATAAAGGCAATCTCTCCGGATTATAACAGGCAATTAGTAGTATATTCGTAATATAAAGCCTTTCACAGCTATAAAATAAGTCTAAATTCCCAGGCCCTCTCTTTAAAACGGGGAGCCCAAGTACTATGGAGGAGCCCCAAAGAAAGTGCCAACCTCTTGAAAAAGAAATCACTTATATAAAAGAGAATTCTTTCAATGTTTCAGTAGTTTGGACTAGCAGTTTAGTGTATATACAATTGTTTATAGTATCCTTGATTGCTTTGAAATGTATTGCCGTGGCAAAGTTTTATAGCAGTAAACCCGTTATCTAATGTTTTGCGCAGGCATTGAAAGGCTCTCCCTTAAAAGGTTATGTATAGGATGTCTTTTCTTACTTTGCTCTAGGTTCCAAGAGGCTCCTAATCGACTATACTATACTTTCCCTGTCTTTACCGGAAACTCATTCACTTTAACCAAAATACACTAGCTACAAGAGTTCTAATCGCACAAAACTTCTTCTTAAGTTGTTTCATACTCCTACAAATCCATAACTCGTTTCTTGGCTATTAGCATTAGCAGTAGTAATATTCTTTAGACTTTAGATCTAATTGCTTGCCTTTTTTTAATAGGAAATCTAGAAACAAAGGTATGAAATCTTTACACCTTTCTTATGGTAAACTTTTCCCTAATTGAATTGCCAGAACCTCTTGGCTATACTTTATTTAATTTAGCAGACTTACTCGAGAAGTTAGAAACTTTTCTTGTTTAACCGGGAGTTGGTTGTATTTATTAGTAGCCCTGTACAGCAAAGAATAAAATCATTTAGATAAAGTGATTAAAGTGTTCTTGTAGCATTAGCATTAAATATAGAGTAACTTAGTTAGCCCTTATTAGAGCAAAGAGTTCTAGTTTTCACTCTCTGCCAACCCATTCATGCTATCTCTTTTCTAAATGGTAGCAATTTTTATAAAATTGCTTCTCTTTCGTAGGTTCGAATCCTTTTACTCCAGGGAAAGACTAACTGATAAATAGAATAGTAATAATCTAATTACAAAAAAAGACTACTATAGTTATAAGTACAATAGGTTAAAGGGAATACATAGCTACAAGGAGTAGGGCTCATAAGACAGCTAGTACAAATCAGTTTGTTAATAATCTTTCCTGCGGGCTTCTATTCTAATAGTAAGAGAGCTGCTCCTTAAGTTCGGGAATTCAATAACTTTTTCTTATAGCTAAAGCAGTTCCTTCGTTTGTATTCCCTTAAAAACCGACTCATTTTGAACAAATAAATAAAGTCTTACTGTGTTTTCTTTTAGGGGCAGAAAAAGTCAATTAAGGTATTGAAAAAGTATTGAAATTCAGGAGTTATGGTAATTTGAAAGTCGATAAGATAAAGTGATTGAAAGTCCTTGTTTTTAGAAAATGTATCAACTTAGAAAAAAAATAGAATTGAGTGAAAGTCACTTGGCTAGCACTTTTCTGTTTTTGAAAGCCTTTCTCCTCTTCATACCTCGAGGTCCTCCAATTATTAAAATAATTAGAGCCTTTATTTCCTCAAATAGCTTCAATTTGAGTGGATTTTTCTTTAGTCTATTTGGTTTTATTGACAAGCTTTTCTCCTAAATAGAAGAAGCTCTCATTTCTCTTCTGTAAACAGACTGAAAAAAAGGGATCCAAAATCAGTCTTAGTTAGTTGTCTTTTCATTGTCTGTTTTTTCTTGTTTTTTGTTGAAAGCTTTGTCTCATATTTGGTTAGTTATACACTTTCTTGAACACAAGAGTTCCCGCGCCCTGCTGAAGTACTTTACATTTATGCTTTTTCTTAATGTTATTGTTTAGATTTTGATGACGTGCATAAAGCAGCCTAAGTTTAATTACACTATAAATTTGTCATAAGTCCCGCAAAGGAACAGTTATAAAAATTCTATTAAGTAAGATTAGTAACTTATTACCTGCTGTCTCAAAGCATTTCTTCTAGGGGCTGCCTACCTTTTTCACATTCCAATAGCGAAGAAGTTATAAAAAAGCTGCCCCGTAATTTTACTGGATAGAAAAAAATTATCTAGTATAAGCTATTCTACGAAAGGTGTAATTTTCCCATTAGTTTTATCCGCTTTAAGTTTAAGGCACTCCTTTTAGTATGCTTTTTTTATACCAAAGTGTAGAAACTTATTAAGAATGGCAGTTATGGAATCCAAATATGAAAACATATAGAAAAAAACATAGGAAACACAGTCGAACATAAGTAAAAAAAAGTTCTTAGCTACTACTACAACTTAAAACAAAGGATCCCTAATTATAGAATTCTCTATAGTACCACACTAAGCAAACGAATTTCATTTTAAACAAAGCAAAGTTTGATCTAAAGAAAAGGTAAGAGATTCTAAGCCCAGGTGAATGAAGACTATCTACGCGATCAACCCGACAGGCGTCAGCAATGTCAAAAAACTTAAAAAATATTTCGATTTATAACGTTTAAGTAAGTCAATAGCAGCACCGCGGCGCCTTCTTATGTTATGATCTAAGTTGCTAAACTCTGGTAATCATTGTTCAAATAAACGGATTAAGAAGGGAAGATAGCTTGTGGCAACAAGGCCCGTACTCATTATATGCTAGGCAAGGCGCGAGTAGATAGGAGAATTCTAGGACTTACCTTCCTTTGTCACGTATAAGTTTCTATATGACTGGTATAAGATTCGATGTTTTGGAAATTCTAGGGAAAAAGCTCTATCAACCGTATCATAGGTTCGAATCTGGTGAAATGCGATAAGCAAATGTCCTACTTCCTTAAATCCATAAAGAGATCCATCTATAAAGGAAGAATACTTCTTAACTTATTATCCTAAAATTTAGACATATTAGACGATAGCAGGAAATTAGTCAGATCCCGTTTCTCAATTTTATATGTCTATATCAATTTTATATCTAAATATATAAAATTGCTAAGAGAAATTAGTTCAACGAACGCGGAAGTTTCGCAATTCGGAAAGTTTTAAAGGCTAACCCTGTTTGTAAACTCTGCTTTTATGCACCCTTTGGCTGATGGAATACTCGATAGTGAAAAAACAAGACAAAGTCGCAGACATAATATCAAAATATTACTAAAGAGTTAACTTTGCTTGTCTTAGTTAGTGAGCGGTTTAACGAATAAGAAGGTTATCCTGCGAAAAAACCTTCTTAGACTATTTTCCTGGATATTATGAAAACAAAATAAAAAAGGGGCCGCTCCTCGTTGTAATAACACTGCCTTTTAGTTATAGGGTGGTATATCCCCTACTACTAATCAAGAGATTGCAATCTTTTATCTACTACGCTGGATGAGACTTAAATGTTGCAAGATTGGTTTTATATACTATATAAACTATGAATTCCTCTTAGTTGCATATGTATTTAATAAACAAATTACGTATTTTGAGCTCGTTATCTTGGGATTGTAGTTCAATATCGGTTAGAGCACCCCCCTGTAAAGGCGGAAGTTGCAGGTTCAAGTCCTGTAATCCTTATCTTAGGCTTTCAATTGTAGTGAAGTATTTCCCGCTTGACAGAAACACTCCTTATATTATTAAAGCAACATTTTAGGTAATGGGGAACCCAAAATGCGGGCGTAGAAGAAGAGAGCAACCTTTGGTTTACTATCTATTCTAAATCAGAATACATATCCTTTTTTCGGTCTTGGCTTTCCTAGACTTAGTTTTTAAGTTTTGTTTTATATTTTTGGTTTGCTCAGTTGATAAACCAAAGAAAATTCCCATATTTATATAAACTGTACATTCTGTAATTATATGGTAAGGGGTTCTTTCTAAGAACTTCTAGCTAAACGAATTCCTTGTAATAAATTAAAAAAAAAAGTATAAATAGGATGTCAAAACATATATATTTTTAGAGAAGAGGTAGCCCTTACCAGAGCTTTCGATTGGGGGTAACTCCTATACAAAACCTGTCTTTCAAAAATACTAACTTATTTCATGAAACTGCTTCTTTTACAGAGGAGAGGTATTCTTGTACTTTTTTCACATAAAAGTAACGTATTAATTAAGCTTACTATTAACCTATGATATAATATATTCTAAGGCTAAGGTATTTGTCTTTTAAATTCTCTCTATTTTCACACAAAAAGCAAGGAAGATTTTAAAAAGGCACCCAGTAATTCCAGGATATATGATACATAGTATATTTTTTGAGGCATAGGAAGTTACATCCCAACAGTTTCTGAGGCTTGTTTTTCGAAATAGATCTGAAGTCTGCCATTGGTTTAATTGCTTTGTTTTCCTTTCACTTTAAATAGTAAACGCCCCTTAGGATCTATAAAAAGAGTATATACCGTTTCTTAGTTTGTTGCTTTCCATTATTAAACTTAGAGGAGTCTTTATTGTAAATAGTATATAGCTGTTTAAGATTCTTATTTAAAGAAAGATAGTTAGCTTAGCGTATTTCCTTAATTGCTTCGTTATTAACTTGCCTTCTTTAAGAGATGCTTTAATTAGGAGTACTCCCTTTGAGAAAAAAGGCAGTTTTCTAATTTCGATTTTAATGAGATAAGTGACTTAATTTAGATGTACTTTTAGAGGGAATAGCTAGGGTTTAGTCTAAGTATATTTGTGGATTTTATACCCCTTTATCTGTTTGTTTTTCAATAAGGAAATAGCAACCTTTTATAAAAGAGACTTTCTCTTGACTTATAGTAGTATAAAAGTCCCTTTTGGAGGATTTCCAGTCGAGACTGGTAGTACAGTGTTACTCTTAAGAAAGCTTTGGAAAAAGCATTTCGTAGCGTTTCTAGTTTAGAGTCTACCTATATTTAGTATTTAAGGATTCCTTTCAATACTGGGTACTTAATAAAACTAAATTAAGTATAATATATTACTTCTAGTTTAAGTTTTCATTGTAATAGTTTTAAATAAATAGTTAAGAAGTCTAGCTTAAAAGTATAAGGGAATATAAGTCTCTAGTTTACCTTAATAGCTAATGTCTGTTCTTGGTAGAGCTTCCGGGGGCCTACTGATAATAAAAATCTTAAATTTATAATATAAAAATACCAAATAGAATCGGTTGAGTAAACTTGATAAGTGTAATTCTATTCTGGAAACAATAAAAAGGAACACGATACAATTTATTAGAAGACTGGGAACTCCTTAACAGATAAAGGGTATTCTTTACTTCTTACGAATATTTCATGGAAGCCCTGTAAGAAACCCTTAAAAGTACAACTCTCTTTGGAACTCAATCCCTATAACGGGTATTGGTGGAAGCGTACCCTACTAAGCACCACATAATAAAGATATTGACCTTGTTTTTGTACTGCTTAACCCGTATTAGAGAGGCTTTCTATAAATAAGTATTAAAGGAATCTTGCTCCTTAAGAGTTTAGTGCTGCTTAGGTTCCCCTTTCATTACTAAGAATATAGAATACTTTTTTTCATAAAGTATATATCCCTTCAAGAAGCTTTTCCTCACCGTGACTACTATTTGCCTTTTCTTGCTTACTAAAAACTTATTATAGAGAATTGGGACTCGCTAGGTGGGAGTTGATTTACTTTAAAAATATTAAGTATAAAAGGCTAGATAACTAAGGTAATAATAATAAAATTAGTATAAGACATATCCCCTTTAGTAACATATATAGAAAGTAAACTAAGTCCCTAACGTATGCGATACGAAGAAACTTGACTAGTCTAATTTGTAAAAGAGGGTTCATTTCTAGCTAAGGTAATTGACACGAGTATTTTTACTTTTACTATCAGGCATTGCCTTAAGTTTCTTATAAGAAAGTCTTTCTTGCTTGAGGTCCGCTTTTTATACTGTGTAAGAATCTAGGCTATCTCTGATATCAAATTCTAGTAATTTAACTTATTTTAGCGAAATAAAGGTATGAGTATTATGATTAGATTCCCACGTCTATTAATAAGGGTCTCTCTTGCCTTACTATTTCTAGGTCCTGTAACATAATGAAGTGAGATACATAAAATACATAGCAGCAGATTACCTTCTTAATTGTACTCCCCAATGCCTTTAACTAGAATACGGTAACACAAGAGTTCTAATCCCATAAAACTGCCTACTTCCTTACCTCTTACTCATATTCTTCATAGCTTGTCTCTTATGCCTACTGAAAAAACCTTTACTATTCTGTAAACCTTTCTTAGTCTGTACCTAACTCTTCTTAACAGCCATACCTGTTTTTGTAATAACTATACCTTCTTATAACCTAGACCTATCCTCTTAAGAGCTATAACTTTTCCTGTCTTTATAATAATGAAACTCTTAAATCCAAATAAATATAAAGAAACCCTATAGTATATCCACTTATCGCATATAATAGATAACAAAAACTTTAACTTAAGTTCTTTTACTATCTGAAACTGGAAATCTAGAAACAAAAGGAACACAATCTGCTACATCTTATTCTGTATGAGAGCTTTCCTAGCTGCTATACTTAAATATGAGCTATACCCTGTTTCTTAATACCCCTCGAGCCTTTGTCTTACTAATTACTAAAGAGTTTAAGCCCCGGCTTAGTTTATAACACCCTGCTCGGTGAAAATACTTACAATTACACCTCGGCTACTCTACTCAGTAAAATTACAAAATGTAGAAAATAATGCACAAGCTGTTTTCAAAGTGGGATAAAACTCATGAAAAAAGCCACGAATTGCTTTACCAACTTAAGATTGTCCTTGTTTTATTTGTCAAGTATGCAATATAGTATTAACTAGTTCAGAAAAGTACTATCTTATAGGGAAGGTATATAATCTCTTGAAGTATAATTTTTGCACTTCTTGCTAGCTCAAACTATGGTAGGTTAAAAGACCTCCATGATAAGTCTTCTTTACTCAAATAAATTTCACTTAAAAACTTTAGCATACTAAAATGCTTTTTATATCTTCTGTTAGATAGAATGCTAAAAATCTAAGAATTTAAGAGGCTCAAATCTGATCGATTTACTAGAACCCGTACGTATAGGTTAAACTCGGCAGCCTTATTGAATTCCTAGCACCGCTCATCAAGAGTAACTGGACTCCTCATAATAAGGAATAGGTTAAGTTGAGCTAGATCCATAGCTAGTAGTACAGCTTTACTAATTCACAAAACCAACCCCTTGTGAGATGATGAGGAGTTGCCCTTTTTTAAGAACTTAGCTAAAGCTATAGTACCCAGGGAGTCTTAGTCTAGTTTTAAATAAAATACTTCATCAAAGCGATATAATTTTAAGAAACATATTTCTTGAAAGCTATTATACTAATATTAGATAATATTATCTAAAATTCTCTAACTTTTTGGTATAGTGAACAAAGAGCTTCAAAATTCCCATAATTTAGGGATTTCAGAGGTCAGCTGCTGGATATCCTTTATTTAGCTGAAGAGACCCATTATCTTAATATTAAATACCTTGCTTTTATTTCTATCTCAAGCACAAAAACCAAGACCAGGTTTCACAAAGCGCATCACGAGGATATCCCGTTTATAGCCCATAAATTCTTATAACTCCAAAAAAATTCCACCGAGAATTCGTAATAACGGATTTGATCCAGGATTTTAGGGTCTCTTTCTAATTTTTTATGAAACTTTTTGTCAATCAAATGGGATATATAAGATACAAGGAAAGCTTATGTAATCCCAGCAAGATGCATTTTATAAAAAAGAGAAAACTAATATTTACATTGACTAAGGACTTCTAATACTTTTTACTGCGCTTTTCTCTCCTTTTAGTCTTAGCTCTTTGAGATACTTAAATTCTTAAATCTTGTTGTAATTTTTTTACAATTCTAAATCGAATTTACTAAGCTAAGAGGAATCCCGGTGTAAGGATATTATAGCAAATACCACAATCGCTCGTAAAATAACTCTAAGATTTTTAACTATCAAGTTTTAAAGAGCTTACTAGACTCCATTAATCGGTTAACCTCTCTTTGCGGTTATCTAATTGTTTATTAAAGAAAAAGTATAAAATAAAATGCGTATCGTGTTAGCTTATAAAATATAGGTTACTTCCCTGCTATAGAAGCACTCCTATGGTACTATTGGTAACCCGTTTTAATCCTCTTTGAACCTGTCAGGGGTCAAGCATTTCTCTGATATGGAAGACCGTAAAATATATTGAATTGAAATAGCTAAAGACTTTTTCTCTTATATAGCATTTACCGATTTTCACTACGAAGCTATATTCTACCCAGCCCTGCTAGGAGAGTTTAATTCATACCTTTCTATTATTTTGTTAAAGCGGTTTACTACCCAGCAAACTTCTCTAGGAAGAGTCCTTTATACTTTTTTATTTATAAGATCTTATTTTGTTTAAAAGATTCCTGATACCTTGTTAGATTTTCTTGAGTCTCCTTTAGGGTAAGAGAGCACTCCATGAGTAAAAACGAGTACTTATTAAGCGTTTTCCTTGAAAAGTAAAGGATTTCAGATACATTTAGGATTAATGTCAACAACTTCATTACCGCAGGAAATCCCAATAGGAAGCAGCACACGGGCTAGCACGTATTACACAAATAGGATACTCTCTACCTAGACTAAAACTACTTGATAAAGGAAAGGGAAACCTCGGCTAGTAATTGTGTTTAGATATCTCACTTAGTCCTACTGAACAAGGAACCCCCCTTTAGCGCCTTATAAAGACTTTGAAATGGTCAAGTTTAAGCCTTAAGAGAAGCTATCCTATTAGCTGAAATTACTCTTATTCTGAACTTCTTGAGCTTTTGCCCGAAAAGTAAAGCGATACAAAACAAATTACGTTATCTTAAGAAGAGAATCTCCCTTTTTGCTTTCAAGTTGAAGCTACTTCAGACTTCTAAAGAGAGTTTTAGGCGTTGCTTTCCTAAGGGGTGTGCCCTAGTAATTGAATTGAGTAAATAAGGTTGGGGAATAAAAACACTTGTTTCATGATTGCTGATTCTATACCTAACCTCATAACTAAATAGTATTTTATACCCATTTTTGACTAGCATAACATTCTTAGAAAGAAAGCTTTGGTATTGGCACTTTACTGATATAAGTTTTTAGTTTGGTTATTCTTCCTTGTGTCATTAATACTTTTGGGGTATGAGATATTCGTGAAAATCTTCTAATCATAGTTCAAATGAGTGTCAACCTAAGAAAAGACTCTAATTAACCCAAATAACTAATTAAGAATTTACTCTCGATAAAAGTTTAAATAATTTCTCTAAAAACTAAGTAAAGGTTTGGGCTACTTCTTCTAGATTGGGCTTTTCTTTAGAACTTCTTTCGATTTCGTAATTTTTACATTCAAGCTCCGGGTACTTCTGCTTGTTTAAATTGTGGCACCTATAAAGCTAAGCTTGAGCAAGATCACCCAAAATCCAGTAGAGTATAGGACAAAAGTCAGACTTCCTTGACTATACTCTGTGAGTCCTCTTAAATATAGAAGACTAATAAATCTCTATATCTATCTCTCCTTATAAAACCCCTTTAAAGCATAAAAAAAAAGGAATCCGGATTAAACCAAACAACGCTAAAGTTATTATCTATAATCGCACACTAGCTTAGTGGTCTTTTGTTTGTACTTTCTTGATTGGGTCTTATCATAAGCATACAAACTCAGGAATACCTCTCAAAAGACTAGAACAACTAAGAAAGTAACAGGTGCTAATCAATTTACTAGACTTGCCTCTATATTATACTTTTATAAACTTAAACCCCTTTTATCTTGTAAAACCTATCGAACTTTATATCCCACCCAAAAGCGCAGAGGTAACCCTTTTCTATTTATTCCTGGACTTCATTTCTACACTCCAATATTTAAAACTGAAAAACAAAAAGCCAGTAGTTTTATGCTAAGGCAATCTAAAGTGCTTTGGTTTTACTAACGCCGGATGCACCCGAGTATCGTTTATATGGAATCAAACAAGAAAGAAGTCCGCATTTTATGTACTACAAAAGTAAATTACGACCCTATTCGAGCTGTTGAGAAATCAGCACACATATAGGATTACGTACCCCCTTTATCCAACTCACTGACACCTAGTATCTTTTCTACAAGTATAGCTTATAAGTGGGAAAGCTAATAAATTTACTCTAATAGACAGGCTTAGCGAACAATAAACTTTTAATAAATATTACATAGAAAGGGACTATGTCTTACTTTTCCAACCGGGGACCCCACTACCGGGGCTCCTCTTATACTCCCAAGGGTAGATTAATTATTGTTTATTTAAGAAAAAAGGGGTCATGTAGAAGGCTCTTAAAAGAAGGAAACACGTTACTTTTTATTCCCAAACTTCCGGTGTTGACAAGCTTATTAGATTTGTTGTAACGCTGTTAGGACCTCCTGTGTCATAGCACAGAATATTCATATAATGATATAGTATAGTTGGTTCGCTTTGTGGTATACAGTAGCCAGAGACCCCTCTGAATATCTTATTCACTTAAAGCTAAATTAACACAAAAGATTAGATAACTCCCAACACTATAAAGCCATTAAGAGCAAACAAACCAAGTACACAAGAAATACTTTATAAATTTTATTAAAAACACGGGGGTCCCCTACACTGCATTTATGACCACAAACAATAGCATTCTCATAAAAAGGTATTCGCTGGAGCTTCGTAGTCTTTGTAATACTCTTTATATTCCCTAACTATAGTAAGTATAAAAAGTATTCCTCTTTTTTAGTCTATTATAGTTATTATTAGAAAATCATGGAATAAGCAGTAATAGTTACAATTGTAAAAAAAGGATAATTCCTCTTGTTATTCCTTGTAGCTATCAGTAGTATAGAGCATAGAGCCTTAGTATAGGTAAGACTCTTTTTAGTAGAGAATTGGGAGTTAGAAAAGGCGGAGCTTATAGGCTTTTCCAAAAAAAAGGGTTCCTGTACAATTCCTTTTGAGCGGGACAAGCCTGTCAGTTAGTTTCTCCGGGATCCTTTATTAGAAGTGAGACAAGCACAAGATTTCACTCTATTTACTGTCCCCTAGATAACACAATACTAGCGCATTGCTTTGTGTTCATTTCTTTGCCTTGGCTAATGAGTCTTAGTCTTCCTGCGTTAAGCAAAGATTACCAGTTTGTACTCTTTTGTTTAAGGGCCTCTTACACTTTTCCTAGATTAGGAGACTCTGTTTTAGACCTTCTTCCTTCTCTTTTTTGAGGGGTAGGGACTAGCGGGGCATAAGAACAACAAGAATCTCAGCTCTTTCTTCGTTGCTTTAGCTTTAGAATAGAAAGATTCCTTAATGCCTTTCTTACTATTCAGAATCAGAAACTTAGAAAACTAACAGACACTTTAAGAAACCTTCTAAAGGGCAGTAATTAGACTAATTGTAAAATAGAGACCATTTGAGCTTCACGATCTTGTGCGACTTATTTTCTTTCCCAATTCCAACCCTTCTCTAACAGAGACTGGAGGAGCTCAGGTTTGATAGATGACAGAATCTCTCTCTCGAATTAGGAAGTGGTGCATATTAAACTTTCCAGAAACTACTGCTTGAAAGGAAGTTGAACCTACGAAAAAAGGATTCTCAGTCCTTTGCTCTACCAAAGAATTATAATTATTCCGAGTGGGGATATACTTGATAGCTCTACTAAAAGACAAAGAAGAAAGAGAAAGATTTCTTCTAATTTCTTCTATATAAGTCATTTAAAAGACACTGTTCGCTAGAATAATAAGATTCGAACCCGCGTACATCATCTCAAATTAGTATTGACGTACTTTTCTTTCTAATCTGTCTAATCTGTTAATAAACTCTTTAAGACATCTACGAAACTTAACTTAGAGATATAAAAGGGTCAAATTGAAAGTCATTCTATATAAGCTATTCTTTTCTCATTTTTTTGAGCTTTCCTTTTCGTGCTCTCAATTCTTTGTTAGACTAGGACGACTTGATGGAAACCCTTGCATTCTAGTTCTTTCCAGGAAAGATTTAACAAGCGTTCTAACAGATATTTCTAAAGTCAGAATCGGGTAGGTACTTTCTAGCTCATTCTTTGCACTTTTCACTAGCTTTCAGAAGGGCTTTCAAGAGTACAAGCAAAGAAACTCTTTCTTTAAGTGATTTTCATTCCCCTTGTTTTGCAGCCCTTGGGGTTCAAAAAAGATTCTAGTTACTTTTTTACTTCTATAATAACTAGTCCTTACTTAACTATTCCAAACTAATAAGATAGATTCTAATTCAGTTGCTAGTTTCTAGGGTTCCCTGTTCAATAATGAATATATGCCTATTACTAAGACTAAAAACACTTTAAGACTAAGAAATATATGAATCTACCTTCCCTTATTTTAGCTTTTCCGGGCTTTCTAAGAAGTTCATTACTCGTTGTTAATGCGTTTTCCTTATACTCTATCTGTATTTTATAGCTATAACTAAACTTTGAAATTCTTTATCCTAATCATAGCTAAACTCTTAACTATTTCTGTAATCCTTGTAGCTGTACCAATACCTAACCTCTTAGCTAGACTCTTCCATTTCAGATATTCCTTACTAAATTACCCTTAACTAAAATACACAGGAACAAGCAACCCCTTTCACTTCAAAATTCAGGAACTGAAACCACAATACGAAATACCTACGCTATCCTCCATTCTTAAAAAATATTCAAGGGAATAAAATCTTTCTACTTGGATAGTATTAATCGGTCAAACAAACAAGTCTCTTTTCTAAAACTAAATAACTAATAATTTTGAACCACTGGACATCCTTAAAAATCTACTGCGTTCTGTGTTTTACAGTTTCTAAAATTACCCCATTTTTTACTAAGGAATGCGCTTTTTAGTCATATACCCTACATTACTCAGTTTTTGAAGCTTACTTTCTTAATCTGCTACTTGAGGGAATCCCATAATTAAGGAGCCGCTTTTGTCTTTTTGTCATTATAAGTCCTTCTGAAGTAAGTAGATTGGGGTAGGTAAAACTTTTATTAAATTTAGTAGGTGTAACTCGGGATTCTCTAATAAGAGAGGAATTATTCCCCAGTAGTTTAGTTCCGTTATAAGCAATTTATTAAGAAAAGTTCCTATATCCTTGAAAATTAAATTAGACTATGATATTCCTTCCTAGTTTAGCCGGTCTGCGCCTTTATTTATATGTATGCTACAAATCTTACTAGGACTTTTACGCAGAGAGTTTAAAGCACCCCGCGGTATAGTTAAGAGGCTTAAAAGCACTTTATTGCCCTTGTAGACTCGCTCTACTTATATGAGAGTTTGTATTGTTGGGGTTCCTTATTTAGGGCAGGATTCCAAAGCTATTATACATATAGAGTTTCATCTAGATGTGAGGGATATGGTAAATTTTAGCTACTTTTAAGCATAAACTTTTGCCAGGCTCATTATTCGAGCAAAAATATGGGAAGGAAAACATTACATAAGGAAAAAAATACAAGTATAGGCTACCGTTGAATTAGAAGTAGCTGCTTTTTAATCACAAGTTTCCGGGTATTGTAGATTCATGTTCACAGCTTGTGGAATATCCTTAATTAGTTTGGAGGATTTCCCTTATACAACTCTACCTTTTTGTTATAGGAGCCCTAGCGAGGGCAGTTCACTCTCCTACCACTGAAAACTTAAAGAGAATTCCATAAAAAGGGCATCTTTTAGATTATTTACCATTGACAAGTCCCTGAAGTTTAATTATATAGTTATGCCAATATTTTACTGTAAGAGGATATATGAGAAGGTTGTGGTATAAGCTTCAATGTCTTTTTTTAAAAAGATATCTAGTAAACACAGGGTTAGGAGGGCCCGTTCAAGCAAGAACATAATTTCCATATTAAGAACCCAGGTACTCAGATTTTTGCATAACATAGTAATGAAATGCGTTCCATTTCTTTAATAAAATGTTACTTAACGAAACAAGATACTTTCTAACGTAATTTAGATGTCAACCCGCTTAAAGGAGACTTTCTTATTATTATTGCTATTCCTTGATTCTTTGGGGCAGAGGTCTTGATATTGTAAGCTGTTCTGAGTTGAGATTAATAACTCCTTGGCAATACTTTTAAAATGGAGTACTTTATTACTGCTGATGAGTATAGGGGCCTTCAGATATCCCCCTTTTAGTGACAAAAACTCTTCTCTTAGATAACTTTAAACTAACTTTAAAACCCCTTATATGATTTTGAGCTCTGATTTATATTACTTACACATGTAATATACAATAGTACACCCCGCTTATATAATTCATATAATATTAATAGGTACTAAATCTAAGGAATGTTATAGGTTAAATTCTACTTTATTACTACGGGCTTTTTCTCGACCCTCAGTAGTCAGCCTTTCCTTAACTTCATTGCAGAAACAGAAAGCTTTAAACTCTGCTTTTGGGTTATGACCTGTGCGATGGAGATTCTTTTATACTTTAGCATAGGCAGGGTATTACCTACTTCTTTTTTTCAGTAAGTCAACTTATAATACAATTACTTATATTAAGTTCTAATTGGAACTTATATTCATTAACCCTCCCGCGGGAGTCTGAGTTATTATTTACAAAAATATATCTTGCCTTTGTGGAGTATTCAAAAAAGCTTTCTCTTTAAAGTCTGCTAGCACTAGCTATAGTATTCCCTGAGGGGTTATCCGTATTTCTTATAACTCCTGGTCTAGAAAATTTTCTACTTTAAAGCTTTAGATTGTTTGTTATCTACAGTATGGTATACAAAAAAGCTCCGACTCCTTTGAATAGCAATTTTTCAGGTGCTCTAAGCACTCCGGAATTTGTTTTCCAAAACCCCCAAATAGGGTTCCGGTACAAGAAAGTTAAAGTTTTATACAGAACAGTGCGTTCTAATCTTACTATTGACAAAGTCAGTATTTAAATTTCAGTGGTTTCTCTTCAGTTTCTATAATTAAGCAATAATTTAGCATATCTTTTGTAACTATTTTTTTATATTTAAAGGAGTGTTTTTACAAGTTTAAGGATTCGACCCAGTCCGATAAAGTTTAAGGGGGAAGTTCTTAAGGGTCTCCTTTTGGTTAGTACACAAATCATATTTGAGATATTATAAAGTTGCTTATATCCCTAGTACAACTAAAATAGAAAGAGGTATAAAGCTTACTTCTCTCTTAAATACCTATAAGTCTGTCTTACCCAGTAAACAAATTAAGGGAATCCCAGTTTATATAAATTTTACTAAAGCCTGACAGCCCTTTATCTGGTTTAAAATGCCCAAATTAGGTTCTATAATATTTTGTTTTACCTTTGTTAACTTGATCGCTTTCAAATCAGGAAAGAGCCAATTCCAAGGGTTCATACTTTGTATTGTTTCTGCTGCTTTTGGTAATCCAGAATATCATACCCTTAGGTTTCTTTTCTATACAGATTCTTCAAAATAGAGAGAATTCGGTATTCTTATATTCAGAAGTTTATATGCTTACGATAGGACCCAGTAAATCCAGAAAGTAGGAATTCTTAATATAAAAAGGGAGCTTTCCTTAAGTTAGTTTCATTTGTACTATTTGGAGTATAAGGCAAGGGAAAGGGAAGAAAGACTCTACCTGACGGCATAAACTGAAACCATCTTTTATTAAACTAAATCGAGAGTCCTTTAACTATAATATGCATTAATTAAGGCAGTTATACTAGGAGATGGGGGGTACAGCTAGATTAAAGAAACTTGTTGTACGGCCGTTTTCGTGAGCTTTATCGACAGTTTGACGTGTCTGTCGTATGATTTATTGATTTTTCCTTTTTAAGAATTTTAGGAGGTTTTTTATTAATTCATTTTAGAGGCTCGGGAGTATTACTATTACAAACTATTACAAAGAGCGCTTTCTTTTAATTTCAGGATTAAGATCAAGGAATCCTATAAATTTCGAGTGCCTGCTTTTGAGAAGTCAAGGCATAATGGGTAAAGGGAAGGCTCTTTTTCGGCAGTCAGTTATAGGGTAAACTCTCTGTTATTCCCTCAATTTGGCTATTAAACACAAAGGTTATGAGCATAAGCAACTTACTTTGTAAGGTTTACTTTAAGAGGAAATACTCCTAAACGGGAGTACAAAAGGTTTTGAATTAATTTGATGTCTTAATATTTATTTACTTGAAGAGATTCCGGTAATTCAAGGGCTTACTCTTCTCTTAGAGACACCCCTAAAGGATACGCACATAAAAAAGTACTTATGACTACAGGGAAAACTTTAAGAAAAAGTGAAGCAAATTTAATGGGTACTTTTTTTAGTAATTACTGTAACTCCTTTATTTTTTAAGAGCAGAGCTACTACTCTGTGTAAGTAAGAAATTATTCCCAATTAGTTTTTGAAGTACAATATCAAACAGATGCCACTAAGTTTAGAATTTCTTAGTTTATACCCCTGAACGGCAAAGGCTACCTGATAAATGGGAAAACTCTTGCTCAATAACTTTTTACATTTCTTAATTTTTGTGAGGAGGTGCCGAGTTCAAATTAAAGCAGTTAGGGGTTTCTCTTTCCTAATTTTAGAAAAAAGTTTGCTTAGTATATTAGAAGAGGTTTGGTTATAATTTAATTGGACAATACCGGAGTTCCAGAACGGGGTAGGCCTGACTCTCGAGTTGGTATACCCTATTTTAACAATGCTTTTCTACTAAATTAGATTTAGAGTTCTAAAAAAGTTACTGAAAAGCCACTTTTATAGGTTCTTGAAGCGTGCGTATAAATTTACAATATAAGAAGAATGTGGGAAGTGGAGATTTATAAAAGTACCAAAAAGGGAATTCAATAAAGGGGGAACCTAATGCACAAAGTAGATCAAATAAAACCTCTAAAAGTAGCAGAGATTCCTCAAAAAACGAGTTACTCTGCTGAAAAAGGAATTTGTATTGTATAGTTCTTTTTATTCTAGGGACCCCTCACAGCTTAGTTATTTAAGAAATTAAGTGCAGCTATTCAAGTTAAAGATTTTAAATCAATTTCGGTTCGTTAGTTATACTACTTGTATATCATACTTTCAACTCGCTTGACAGTGCTGAATATAAGATCAAAGAGGTTAAGAGGACTCTTGAAGTACAGATTCAAGCTATTAACTACCAATATATGTTCGCCTAACCCAGCTAGGGGGCTCCTGTTATTGCTTTTAATTGAAAACAAGAGTAATACTCTATTTTAACCAAGTGGAGCCCTGTTGACTGCAGCCGTTTATTGAAAGGTAATTTTTGAGTTACTTATATTAGCTTAACCTAAAGCGGGTCTATAATCTAAACCAGATAAAATACCATACCCTAGTGAAACAGCGGAATTTCTATATTTAGTTAAATACCCTTTAGTACCCCTGCCTACTATAGAGTAAACCCTTATTTATATCGCACTGAAGAGAGTAAATTAGGGAAGCAGGGTCTTGATACCAGAATCCTTCTAATAATATAATGTATCGTTCTACTGCTTAATTGGAGATCCGCCAAAAATTACGTTACCTTTTTTAAAATACAGCTATATCAAAGTGACGTCTTATTACCCTGCTTATTGTCCCTCTACAATTTTCTTTCTCGAAAATTCGAGTTAAAAAAGGATTCCCTCAGTATTATAGTAATTAAAGCGGCACGCCTTGTAGGGTTCGTAAAGAGTTAGGAGTCCTAACAGTTGTGTTAACTTTATAGCGGGTCTTGAAACTACAAATATAAACATATAAGAAGGGCCCTTTTATTTAAATGTTCTTCTATAAAAAAGGAAACTTTACGCATTGCAAATAATAGATACAAAACCCAGGCTTATATAGGACCCCTTAGAAGTTCAAATACAGTGACTCTAGTAAACCCGGAATATATATAAATAAATTTCGAGCATAAAAAGTTTACTTAACAGGAGCTAAAACTTCTCAAAATAGCTTTGAAGAGGGTTACTCCGCAAGGACCTTAAAGAGAAAAGTTTGATAAAGCTTATAGTAAAAAGCAAGGGCCCACATCAGATTTAGTGTTTAGTGTATTTACTGCTCCTTAGTATTGTAACTACTTCCGATAAAAGAATTAAATCTATATTTACACGGATTTTTATACCTTTTATAGGTAACCCTTATTTAGCTATATCTTCTTTGTCTTGCTTAAGCTTCCTCGTAATAGAGGCCCCCGTGGATATGAATTCAAAGAATCTCAATTATGTATTCTACAAAAGAGGACTTACTCCTTAGTTGTCAGTCTCGTAAAGAAGTTTCTTATGTAGAAGTCTTTCGGTGTCCGGGAAAAATATAGAATCTCGGGATTACGGATTACGAATGCCCAGTTTAAACTATAGGTTAGTTTTTCCCTTTGATGCTTTCAGGAGATAAAGTTTTTTGTGAGTCTAAATTTAATAAGTTTTTATTAATTAGGCTCTACTGTAAACAAACCGGCAGTAACAAGTGAACTAAATAAAAGTATAAGAACCAACCTTACTAAACTAAAAGTGCTAACCTCCCCGTATAGAAAAAGGGTTTCTAGGATCTTATTGGTAAAATTCCGAGCTTTTTTTAGAGGTAGATGCTTCGTAATACTACAAGAATGCTTTATCCCTATATGAGTGAGAACTTCTTTAAGAGACTTTGCTGGTGAATAGAATTCTCTGCCTTTGACTTCAGATTCCTAGAAAGAATTCTTTAGTTCTTTATCCGATGAGTATTTTCCTCATTTTTATTGAGCTCCCATTTCACTAAATGCCTGTTACTTGGTTACTGCTTATTCCAGGTCTACTTAAAGGATGTAAAGTAGTGTATAGTATTGGAAGGAGTCCTCTTGGTTAGATTATAGGGTTCCCCGGGGGCGAGCTGCTATTAAAAAAAGAAAGAAACTCCGTAATAAAAAGGGGACGGGGTTTTGAGTTTAGCGTATTCTTCAGGGGACCCATGTTATACATACTCCGCACATGCGTATAATTTAAGCCGTTTTGATTCCTTTATTATATGGTCTAAAGAAGAAATCTAGTATTCGAGATAGTTACACAAATAATTGAAGCAGTAGAAGCCACTCCTTATTCAGGTCTGTGATTTTTTATACACAACCCGTTTAAAATGTATGCTACAAGAAAACCCACTTAATTACGTCGAATATATAGGACATAGAACACTTAGGGCATACTATACAGGTATAGATGTAGGAATACACCCAGCCAAAGCTAAAAAGAATAAATACTAAGGAATACTTGTAATGTAATAAAAAATTGTGGTGTCGTAGTCCTAAAAGGGGGTCTCCGTAACCCTGTTATTAGCTAAAGTATTCTCTCAACTTGAACGGGTGGTGTTATGCTTTGGGCCGATGTTTTTTTAGTAGAGTACAAAGTAATCATATTACGAATAAACAAATTGCCAATTAGATGGCAGGGTTTTACTAAAAAAAGACTCCTTTTAGATTCCCTTAAAATGAAGTATCTTCCCAGGAAAATATACATATATGGTAGAGATGCATTAAAGCCAGCGCTATAATCCAGAGACCTAGAATGCGCAATTCATGATTCGTTACAAGAAAACTCTTTTGTAGTTACAGTCCTGGTGTCAGGTGTATTGTTGTATCCTGGAGTAGACCGAAGATCTTAATACCTAGTAGTATAGTGCTTAAAGGGGATTAAAATATTATCCATATAGCAAATGTGTATCTGTTTTTCTAAAACTTTCAAAACTTCTTTGATGAAGCACTTTTAACACTTTTCAATAAGGAAGAGTTGTTACTATGTCAAAGGATCCTATCAGTTCTTAGTTCTAGACCGAGTACCCTATATTCTACTTATTTCTTCTTTTGAAGCTGCCCCATTAATTCTGTAGCTAGTGCAAGCTCCCCTTTTTATCAAGATCTAGGTTCCCCGTATCTATACTGATTAGATTTCTGAAACTGCAAGCTTTCTCTACGATATTGAACTAGTGTAACAACCCTTAAAGGGCAAATCCTTTATTCGTATTCACGGTTTTCCTAGTAATAAAAATCGACCCGGGCACCCTTAGTTCACTGACAAAGTGCAAGCTATGTCATTTAATTTTACAACATGCTTCTTACCATCATTTCCCTCAACCTCATATCCTACATCAGACTTGAAAATGACATTCCATTCATAAGCAAGCTCCATACTCTTGCTCAGTCTTTTCTTTATCCTAAGACTATACCGAAACTTCCATTTCTCACTATATAGCATCTTCTTCCTCATTCTTTTGGCTACATATAACCTCAAATGTTCCATCAAACTAATGATGCACTTACTTCTAGCACCTATAAGTGTGGCATTAAAGCTCTCACACATGTTATTGTCTATATTTTCACATTTAACCTCAGTTGGGAACATTGCCCTAGCCCAATGTTTAGGGTCTAAAAACAGTAAGTCCTCAAAAGCTGACTCACTCATACTTAATGTCATGTCATATATTAACCTCCTAAAACTTTCAAAATAAGTAGCCTTAATTGATGTCCAAAATCTTCTCTTCAATTTCTTCCCTCAATGTTTCTTCCTCAAATTAGCATAAATAAGTCGGCAACACATCCTCTGGTGAGCCCCGAGTATGACATTATGAATGACATTCATAATAAGTCCCTAGCATTGCACAAAATAGAACCAATTAGTGAATATTTGGTAAGCAAAATGTACAAATGACAATGCAAGTAATAAAAAGTTTTACGTGTTATCTTTTGTTGGTCATATATGATGATCCAGCTAGCTTCATCATCCATTTGCAAGTCTTCAGTTAACAGCTTGAGGAACCACTTCCAAGAGTCAGTGTTCTCAACCACCACAGTAGCCCAAGTTATAGGGAACATTTGATTGTTGGCATCAATCCCTATAGCTATGAACAACTCTTCCTTCAATATCCCCTTCAAAAAGCACCCGTCCACACCAATAAACCTTCTACAACCAGCCAAAAACTCTTCCTTGCAAGCTGCCAAACACACATACATCCTCTTGAATTGGGGCAGTCCAATGATTTCATGTGTTTGGCTTTGAACAAACACACTATTTCTAGGGTTTGACTCTCTCCAATCTGCCACATAGGACCATAACTTAAAAATTTCTTCTTTCTCCTTCCTGACATGCTCCTCATAATGCATCATCTTTGCTCTGATACACTTACTAAGTTGAACTTGAGTCCTCAAATGAGTCTTCACCAGCTTGTGAAGTTGCTAAGAGAAAACGTTAGGGTTTTCATCAATTCTGTCCTTGAAGAATTGATCTATTACACTTGCTGTAACTCTCACGTTCTTCAAAGCAGGGTTGCAACAGTGATTGTTTGTATACTGCTTCACTCTAAATACTCTATCAGTTGACTGTCAGCTAGCATAAACTCTCCAAGTACATCTTGGACCATCCTCACAAGCCCTTCCTTTGCATTCAACAGACAATTTCTTCTTTGTGTTTTTTGTCAACCTATAGTCCACTTGTTTCTTTAGAGCATACCTACTTAAGGCTTCTTTGAACTCCTTGGGCCTTGCAAACCCCAATCTCAATCTGAAATTCAAGAATGGTTGACTTGGATCATACTGTGGCCACTGCAAAAGTACTCTCTGAGCAGCATCTTCACTACTATCAGACTCAGAGTTACCAGTTCTTACACTGCACTCATTGTTACTAGAGTGATACACACTCTCCCTATCACTTTTTTCATCTTCTTCCTCATTCCTCTGAACAATTGGTTCTTCATCAACCCCAGGTTCTTCATCATGGTTTGACTCATCAACTCTTGCCTCTTCTCCCTCCCT
>JAYMTF010001439.1:0-23381 GCA_036897485.1 Pelargonium nanum | reverse complement strand
CGGCGTCCCGGAACCACCACCCCGGGTCATCGTTCTTTGGTGTGTTTATCTCGCAGGACACAATTTCAGGGGTTCGCCGAGACAATCAAGATTCCCAATCATACGTGGATCGACCAAAGAAAAAGACCTAGAACATAGAACAATTTAAGATTCCTTTGCGTACGTGGACAAGAAGACTTACACCTCGACAACCTAGTGTGTTTGCTTTGACCCCAAGTCGAATAGGCGCATCAGTAGGTTTGTTCATGAAACATGACAGTTAGTTGCAAAATTATCTACACCAAAATTTTCCTAGAACAGCAAAAACACTACAACTCACCGTCATTTCAGATCCAGCTCGCCGATTTGATCTCGCATCGCATCGAATCCACCGTCACCGTCGTTTATTGAAGAGGTCATACCCAAATTTAACATTCCTCCCTGGCTTACCAAATTTAACAGCTCAAAACTCATCATCTTCTTCAAAATCGGATTCGCCTCGCAGGAAAACGCCGTATTCGCCTCGCTGGTACCGTCGCGGTGAATAGACGATCTGATTCGCCCGAAACCCATCATCTTCAAAATTAGACTCGTCTCGCTGGAAACTGATTCGACCTCGCCAGAAACCGATTCGCTTTCTCCGCAAACCGATTCGCATCGCCATGAATAGACGATCTGTGATCACGAGAGAGGGAGAGGTGGCAGATCTGTGAATCATAGATGAAGGCTTTGAGAGTTGGAGAGTGGGAAGAGAGAGAGTTTCATTTTTATTTTTATTTTTAATTAAAATTAAATAATATCCATGTCAGCTTTGAGAGTGTGTAAGTTTTGTCATGCGGATGTCATGTGGACTATTTTTTCCAGCGAGGTGTTTGACGAAGAAATTGAAGGGAGTTGACGGTAGGTACTAGATTGGGTGGAAAATAAAAGTGTGGGTACTAACTCTGGTACAATAAAAGTCTAGGTGCTAGATTGGGTTTCACGCCAAACATTGGGTACCAAAAAAACATTTATCCCTAAATTTTAAAACAATAAAAACTTACTTGATTCTTTTTTGTTGAAAAAAACGTAGATAAATTTATTACGTACTCAAATCAGCAAACTCGTGATCGGAATGAGACAATCAACCCCAACCCACCCAATAGAACCCGTTACAGACACGAACAATCGTGCAAGAGCATGTGCAATACAATTTGTCTATCTCCCTACAAATGAAAACTCAGACCTATCAAATCGACTAGACAAAGCTAGAATGTCACCACAGATCATACCCGAGGCAATGGAATCCTCCCCTTCGGTATGCACAACACGAATGACTTGCAACACATCAGACTCAACGATAATTGATTTTCATCCTCTATCAATTAGCCAGCTCAATGCTTCCTTGATTGTAAGAGCTTCTGCATGAAAGGGATCCAGCAAATTAGGCCAGCTAACACGGCCTCCGCCCATGCAGTTACCATCCTTGTCCCGCACAACCCAGCTTAAAAAAGAAAGAAAAATTTACTTGATAAGAATATTAATGGAGTATAAAATAAAGCTCTCTACTAGATCAGAGCCCCAAAACCTCATGATCTTTCATGGATTCAAAATATCGATAAGGTACGATAGACCATCTAAAACAGAGAATCTTGAATAGTATTTGAAATTCAGAGGAACTATATTAAGTGAGAGAGGGGGCCCGGGGGCATTAAACAACTTGAAAAGGCTCGGGCTCATTTACGGAAAGTGAAAACGAAAACGACTCGATTTCGAGTGAACCAATATTATGAGGCGGAACGGAGAAGTTAAGGGGATGTTTAGTTGTAGAAAACAATTTTCGTTTTCAGTTTTCTGTTCCCTGTGGAAAACTTGGAGAATTTAGAAAACCTGTTTAGTTGTAACGTTTTTCCTTTTTCTTTATTTTGTGTGTAAATAAGAACGATGAAAAGTGAAATTAATTTTTAATTGGTAAATAAAAACATTTATGCATAATACATACTCCGTGAGACATAAAAATGTACAAATGAGTAGTAGAAAAATGAGTTTTTTATTTGGAAAACTAAAAAAAACTAAAAAAAAAACATTTTCTATTTTCAAGCTATTTTGGAAAACTGTTTTTCATTTTCCAGTTTCCTGTTTTACGAATAGAAAACTATGCAAGTAAATAAGTTTCCAGTTTTCTTAAACAATTTTTTGACTAGAGAAAATACGTACTCCATAACTAAAGAGGCCCTAAATTTGTTTAGAGTAACCGTGTAAATGTGTGAGAACATTGGTTGACACCTAAACTCCTTGTATGTTTAGTACTATACTATCCATTTCCATTGAAGACTCTAAACACATTACAATCATTATGTGGCCTCTAAGAATCCTTGACACGTACAACAAACAATTCAAGGTTTATTTACAGAAACCTGTGTGCTATGATCCAACAAAATACAACTAAACTATGTGCTACACACCCAATTATCTATGTGCAACTTGAAGCAAAGCAAGGTTCTTTTAACCTAATTAATGTCATTCACTATCCTTTTGTCCATAAGTAGCAAAAAAGTGTTGTAATTGGTCTTTTGCTGTTAGAAAATATCCCACAAAGAGAAAGGCTTTTCAGTTATGAGTTAGATTTCCATTAAAGAGAAGCATAGGAGCAATAGAAAGAAAACCAGTTTAATTCACTTTCCAAATTCACCAAGACACATGTGAATCTCAAAACCTTATAGTTGCAACCTGCATGCACTGCCTTTAATTCATTCTCTGCTAACTCATGCATTCTGGTTGCTTTTGCTTCTCGTGATGTGTTTACACTTTACACTTTTGTTGATTGTCGACCTATTTTATATATGTTAAGGGACAAATCCATCTCCA
This sequence comes from Pelargonium nanum, assembly GCA_036897485.1. Taxonomy (NCBI): domain Eukaryota; kingdom Viridiplantae; phylum Streptophyta; class Magnoliopsida; order Geraniales; family Geraniaceae; genus Pelargonium; species Pelargonium nanum. Next base: position 20,555 of record JAYMTF010001439.1, on the reverse strand, counting down.
AAGAGCCTTAATCTATAATGATATTATGTATTCTTTTTCGCAAGAAAGAAAGAGCAAAAGAAAATAGTGTCACGGGATCAAGAAGCTTTGGGAATATTTTAAATTTAAAAATTATAATTATAAACACTTATATTGCCTTTGTTTGTCCCCGTACGTATATCCCGCATTATATTTTTTTTTAACCACATAGTTCACTAAAAAAAAAACTCACGATCTGTGACAGAATTTCTCTCACAGATTTATGGATTTCAATCATAAAATATAATTTGTGACGAAACTGTGATAGAATATTTTTGTCATTGTTTTTGTTGTCACAAATGGTTGTGACAGAAATTTCCGTCACAAATGTGTGTGTGACAAAAATTTCCATCACAAATTTCACAAAACATGATTTCTGTCACAATTTGTGACGAAACTGTGATAAAAAATTTATCTCACAGTTTGCAACTTTTTTTGTAGTGGTTGAATTGGGTACGCAGTCGATACGGGATCAATACGTTTAAAGCATATACCACATCCAAACTAATCCTCATTTGAATCGGGTAGCAAACTCGAAGGCTGATCTGATGGCTCCGACCAGACCACCACCTTCCAAGCCACCTTCTTCTCTCCAACCGTCTCCTTCTGCCCTGCGCTCGCACCAATAAAAAAACCTATCGCGAATCTACGCCACCGCCGCTATGCTAACTTTAACTTGTTATCAAAGCAATAGCTCGCTATCTAAACGAGAAGGACTATAATTTGCTATACGCAAACTTGTTGCCGCTCTGAAAATCAAGAGTAGTCATAGTCAACTAAGAACTCTAGTTGATTCTCAAAATAGCAGAGAGAAAGAGAGAGCGGATCCTAGAAAAATAATTATTAATCCTAGATACTATGTATGGAAGGGAGAGTATTGCAAACTAACACGTGTCATTGATATATATTAACACTACACTGTACAAACATGTGACATTTTTGACATTACGTTAATTGTTTATGCATATGATAAGTATATCCAATTGTATTTAGTATAGGTAGATGGAGAAAAGGGCTTAAGGGAAGGTACAAGAAAAACAATAAATGTTAAGTTGCTGACATGGGAGCTCTCGTAGTCTACATACATTTACCCGTGGGCACCTAAAGCAGCACAAGAACAAGTATAAATTGGAGTGTAGTGAACAAAATGCATGAGCTACAGACAGTCCAAAACAACAACCCTAGTATATAGCCTAGCCTTGCCTTGATCAATGAGCAATATATATTCACAAATGAGTGAGGTTTCCATGGAAAGTCTGCAAAGAAGCATATCGGACATCTCGTTCGAGATGAGCAAGGAATCGAATATTGAGCATCTTGCGATGCTCCCGCCGATATCGGAGGTGGAGGACGCAAAGTGCGAGTGTTGCGGGATGTCGGAGGAGTGCACGCCGGAGTACATAAGGCGCGTGCGGGACAGGTTCTCCGGGAAGCTGGTTTGCGGGCTTTGCGGGGAAGCCGTGAAGGAAGAAATGGTCAAGAACGGAGGGAATAGGGAGGAGGCGTTGGAGGAGCATATGAGTGATTGTATGAGGTTCAACAGAGTTGATAGGGCTTTTCCTGTTCTGTACCAAGCGGAGGCCATGAGAGAAATCTTGAAGAGGTGCTCTAGTAGAGCTAATAAGTCTATGAGCCCTAGAGATGATCATAAGCGAGAGAAGGCTGGTATTGCAAGGAGCTCGAGTTGTATACCGGCCATCCCTAGGGCCATGAATGAACGGACGTTGGTGAAATGAAGCATACTCACTTCATTCCAAAATAAGTGTATTGTTTCACGTGTATTCTTATTTCAAAATAAGTGTATTGTTTTCTTTTTAGAAAGTTAGTTATGTATGAATTATCAACAATGTTTCTATGATGATAAGTTAGTATCTCATGAGTTTGTTATGTGTCCATAGGGATAGGAGAATAAATATATATAACACCACTAACTAAATTTAACTATATTATTTTTTCAAACCCATTTACAAAAAGGTTTCACAAAAGATTTAATGAGGAAAACAAGTTTTTTTTTTTTTTTTTGGATTGGATTTGAGACCTTTTATTTAAAATCACCAATAACGGAAACCCAACTTTTCTTTAGCTATACAATTCTAGTTAATTAGTTCAATACGTGATTGAAGAAATACTAGATAACTTATAAAGTATTTAGTACGTTGTTACAAATATTGAGGATGAGTATTATACTCTCAATAAAGATTATTTCAAGATGTGCCTAGTAACAAAGGTCGGTCAATGAAACTTACTTATATGAACAAAGTGATGCTACTTCTAACAAAAGTTTAAAGGTCAAACTTTGAAAATGTTCATGAAACTTTAGGTTGTAGCACATGACCATAATGGTGCTATGATTTCTTGTGAACTTTTAATAAAATGGTGTATTATCATATGTGTAATATTTCGGTTAATATTGTTGAATGTTGGTTTAATCGTTTAAGACGTCAATTATTCTATTGGGCCTTTAAAATACTTATGCTAATAGAAAATTCAAGTTGAAAGACATTTTTTTATGTATGATGATATTATTTGGTATATATCATATTTACAACGGGGGATGGTTGAAACTTTTGTTCCTTATATTTTTATAAAATCTCGAGAAGACAAATAAAGTATAAAACTCCTTGAGAGAAGAGGAAATGAGACCCAAAATAAAAAGAAATGAAAACTGAAGCTTTTAAACTTAATAATTTTCTCTTCTACTCCAACCGACTAGTCTGTAGAGTCGACTGTCAAACTAATGGGACAATGATCCGAACAACTCCTGAAATCGAGACATGAGAATATCAGAAACTGCAACAATCAAAAGTGAAAAACAATTGATTCTTGCTTTTCTGAATTAAAACAACACTAAGCCGAAGAGAACAAATAAGAGACCGTAGACGGTGTCTCTTGTGAAGCGCCTAACAACCCTGGATATTCCAATAAACACATACCAGGATCGTGGCGCAACCGAATATGTCAATTGTGAGTAGAGCCGGCTTCGATCTCGCGAAGCCTCACAATGACCCCCAACTCAAATCTCTGATCTCTCACACCAAGATACTTACAGAAGTCCCAAAGAGCAATAGCGGAGGCTGTCGGAAACGAGACGTTTTACGTCTGCGTGGCGTGGAGACAAAGTGCGGACGTGATCATGACGTGAAGCTGACCAATGGAGAGTGTGTCTCGGCTTAAGGATCTTGGCGAAGATCGGGCGTAGACGTAAAGCATTCGCATGCATGGGGAGGCTGTGCGAGATGGGCAGTTCTGAAACGGTGGATTCATTATATTACCATCCAAAACCGCAGGAGCTGAAACAAAATCGTTTGGTACAATGACAAGAGGAGTTGCAATAGGGTTAATTTACTCTGTTTGGGCTCAAGCAATATGCGGGAAAAGACCCAATAGCATCCATATTCTGATTTGATGCAGGCCGAACATTGCAAGATGACGTGGTAGAGGGGTTGTTTCAATCTGAATGGTCCTTCTCAGAAGGATGGGACATCGTTCAACTTATGGATGTGCAAAACTGATGCGTTTAGGAGAAAGAACTCCAAAATGACAATGTTGAAGCTCATCAATCTCCTCCTTATTTGAGCACAAAGCGAAATGAGCTTTGTAACAGACAACTTAACAACTCAACCAACAATACTTCGATTGTTTAAAGCGCTTGATCCCTTTGAGATCTCTTGTTCAAGCCTCTCTTCAGTTGTTGTTGCCGTTATTGCTTATCAAAATGAGGAAGCTGGGAAAGAGCAATAAAAGGACTAAATGAGGCCCTAAGAAATTGGTTGCAGAAGCTTGTGCTAAATTCTCTTTGTAACTTTTCATTTTTGTTATTTGTTGTGATCAATTTATAATGGATTCCGACTTGTTTCGAATGTTCTGTTTATGTTGAATGGAAAGACTATGAAAGCTTTTAGTTGAGACACAAATCTGTGATGAATATCCCTGTTCTTAATTTTTCCTTCTAGCTACCAACCAAAACTCCATATATATACTCTCGTTCGTATTTTAAGAAAACCTATGAGAAAAAAAATGAAATACGAGAGTGAATTAAGAGGTCATATTTTTGGAAAGAAAATCTCATTCTACATAGAGTTTTCGTACTTTTACTTTGCCTATATATTCAATTAAAAAGTTGTTAAGTGCAGTTAGTGGACGCAAACACATTTTCAAACCACGTAAACTCTTGTGTCCTATGTAATTATTTATTATTGATTACATACCGTCTTTTACGTGCTTGTTCAACCTGTCATGGGTTGCCATCCATGAATTGAGTTTCCTAATATTCCATAGTAATAATTTAGTGTGTGACTTGAATATTATTTATCTAAAACTCGGGCAATTAATCTTTCTTGCAACAAAAAAAGAATACACTCAATTTAATCAAAATTATATGATGTTACATTCTTGTTTTGACCTCTAAAATGTACTTCATCAATTGATGATTTAATCCAACCAACACACCTTCAAAACATATTTCGAATATATATAATTAAGTCCCCACTAATCATTCTCATTAACATATTTCAAAGATATATCCCCACTAATCATTCTCATCGCATCATATACATCCATGTGATCCATGAATGTAATTAAGTGGATTGTTGTTCTAGTCCTTGATGGGATATGCACGTGTATAGAAATATTATTATCATTACATTTGTATACAAACCCAGCTGTCCTAAACCCAGGAGCAGCTACCAAAAATGTTGGTTAATTACATGATCTACCATTGCATGCATGGAATATAATCTACACCTTTTACCATTTCTTGGATCAAAGAAGTTCAAAGTTGAGAGCAAAAGAAGCTTTTTTCAATGGAAAAGAAAGCAGCCAATGAGCCTTTTGCATGGTCTCCGAGAACCATAATTGAAATCTTGAGTTGAGGCTTTTGAGACAAGAAATATAAAAAACAACACTTGAAATGTCAATTATCATAAGACATGGTGGCCAGCAAACATAGCTGTTTTTTTTTTTAATCTCTTTTGTAATGTCAGCTACTTTATATTTACATGTTTAGACTGATCTTGTTGACGGAATCTTCTAACATCGAGCAAAAGAGAAAGAGGTTATTGGCACCACCATGATTGCTACAAGAAAAAAAGTAAGACATAAGTTGAAAAATTCAAAACAAAAAAGATGAAGGAAACCATCATGATGACAAAGAAGCAAAGGAGCTAGGGTCACAAAAAAGGTTGTGGACATCACTACGTACGTTCTTCTCCTTTTGACAACATTGAGCCGAGTTCAATATTCAGATGGATTGCTTAACGAAGAATTGTACAAAAGATACATGTGTGTGAGAGAGAGAGAGGCATACCTAATTGACCAATAAACATACTTATGTTGCATGGTTATGAGTACTAGATACGGAACACGACACAATACAAAAAAAAACGACACGAAATTTTTGTAAAATTATACACACGCTAAAAATACATTCAACAATAATTATTGATTGTTTTTGTTTGATACATGTTAGTGCATATAAGTTACATAATATCGTGTTCGTCAATTTGTTTTAGACTATCGAACACGTTCAATCAATTCATATAAATAAATGGAGAATACAAAAGGTGTTAGCACGCTGCTAATGATCATTATTAAAAAAGTGGGAAACAAGTAAAATTAATCAAGAATCCGGCAACTATTCAAAACGTATTTGTGTGTCTAAGTGTTAGATACATATCAGACACAGATACATTGAGAAAATAAAAGAGTTCATGCTTATAAATTGTACTCACAATCTCCTTTACTTTTCGTAGAAACCTGTCAAATTAACATTTTTGTTACAATGTACATTTCTCATTGAGCAAAATTAACATCAAATCATACAGAAAATGCATGGAAAATCAAAATGATGGTGTATGTGTACTTTAAGATTTTATGTAAGCTGCAAGTCTGTAATCATACTAGAAATCTTTAATGATTAATGTAAGCTTAAAATAATAGCAAATTATTTGTCCTTGAGCATGTTAGAGCGTGACAGCATAATTAGTTGCGGCAAATATAGATAACATCATGTGTATGAAAGTTTCGAAACCCTGAGTGTTTGTTTATGGAGGGAAAGAAAGGTATGGTATGGAGTGTTGAAATATAGAGCACAAAAAATGGACCCGACTCAACTCGCCGGGTTCCTGAACCCCAACCATTTTCTTTGGCGGGTTCGGAATTGAATTTATCAACAAAAAAAAGCAGTCGGGTTCGGGTTCAGTGCATTATAAAATGAAATGTGATGGTAAAAGCATAGTGGTAATTTGGTTTCATACTTTCATGCAGCTTTGTGGTGTTGTGTGATTGTTGCTGGCCAAATTGTATCAATGGATATGAAGACGTTTAAGGGTCTGACAATGGGACAAAAAGAATATCAGATTGATTTAGTACATAAATATTATTGATGAATGGTCCCAACATGAGTGTGCAATATTGCTGTTTTCTAGCTGCTTGACTTGACTCGTTGATTAGGACACAACAATATTGCTATTCGGTCTGTTCTTATACAACTAGCTAAGAATAAGGTAAACATACTATACGCATGCATGCTCTTCTAATGTAACTATAAATCAAGGGAAGAGAAAAAAAAAACAAATATATCTTCACCTAATAGCTTCGTTTAAGGGGAAATATTTAATTACACAAATAGTACATGTTAATCATCCAATGGTTTTAGAGTTGATAAATGTGTATTAGCTTATTTTCTGTTATGTCGCGTTCGTTAATGCATGACGTTTGTGTACTTATTTGTGCAATTTCTTTCTTTTGCACATACAAGTATATCATGTCACATAATGTACAGTGTTGGAAACTTAAATTTTTTTATAATAGTTGACCATTAAATTCAATGGGTAATTACATAAAACTATCATGTGATTTTGTCCACATATACATAAGTATACTCTGAAGAATTTTTCACAACAACGACATACCCTATTGTTTATACCCCAAATTTTGTTAATCAACTTTAACCAAAATGTCAATTATCTCACATAATATTTTTAAAATTAAAGTGTGTCAGCGAGACCGAGTCATATACCAAATGCATCACATAAGTTTATCAAATAACAACAAAATTATTTTGAGCTACTTTCACTTATTTAATGTTCATTCAATATTAAAAGGGTCAAAAATGTAAATGCATATTCTTTTAAATATTAAATGTTGGGAAACGGAGTAATGCTATACGTCCCAACTATTGTACAAAAATATATGTACAAAGTGATGTGTCATTTAACTAGATATGACACATAAATTTTTTTGATGATGACTCGGACAAATCAAAATTTGCCAAGTATACAGTATGTCTTATAAACCGGGCGCCCCGCGCCAAAAATTCAGGGGAGAGCAATGATATCGTATATGTCGGGATATTATTCATATAAACTTAATATTAAGCCAAAAAAATAAGAATTATATTTTGCCACATCATTTTGTACAACAAATTTTGTACAAAATTTGGGACGAATAGTATTTTTCAATTCATATTAATTAAACAAGTATAGAATATTGTAGGCAGCTTGTTTTGATTTAAAGAAGGGAGGATCACATCCCACCAAACTAAACCCTATCAAAATCAATCAGAAACCACAATATTGATATCTTTGACTTGAATTAAGGTTGCACGGGCACCATTATCTTTCAACTTTGGTTAAAATATTGAGGCCTAATCATCATGATATCAAACAGTCTTTTCTTTAACATATTATACATATGTGGCCAATATAGATTTATTTATTCTTTTTTTTAAAGAGATTTATTTATTCAATTCTTGTTGTTTAATTGGTATATTATTTTATTACTTTGTTTCAAAGAAGATAAAAGTACAGAGTTATGAATTTTAAGATACATATTTTGGTTAACTATTAACATGCAAACAATTGAATTTAACTATTCATATTTGTGCTACACATATCAGTATATCACTCTTACTAAAAATGGGTACAAGTATTTGAGCCCTCATTCCTCCTTCAAAGAAGTATCTCTAATTCGACTGTGCATAGCTACAACTATTTGAGCTCACTTGTATTAAAATGTCGTAAATATGTGTAAATATGGAAAAGCAACCGTTGCGATGGAAAGATAATTGAAGACGATTAAAAAGAACGACATCAATATGAAACAAAATAATAGAGGGAAGAGCAAAACGACAATGTTAGACCAAATCAAGTAGCTCATTTGTTGTTTTTTCTCGCAACTTGACCTGCAAAGTAAGACTTCTGAAAGTGAAATCTGTTGCGATGCCTAAGTAAATTCTTACCCTTTGTGGTGAATTATGTTCTTTTCTGAGAATTGTGCTTACCTTTGTTGTCCTGCTAGTCCTTTTTTCTATTGTGTTTGTTTGTCGGGTTTTTCTTTTATGCCCTTGCGGGCCTCTAACGACTTGGACGTTAGTGACACACGACTCATTCTTTTACGGCCTGCACATTGTCCCCCAACGCTTCCCCCTTATTGCCATGGAGGAGTCTAGTTTATGGTGCACTCGAGTGCTCTATGGCAGCAATAGGTACTTTGTATTTCAAGTAAAAGAAATGCAGGAGATGTCGGTCGACCAACCTGGACACAAAGCGGCTGATGGCAATAACAAGGACGATTGACCTTTGTACTTCCTCTACACTTTTTGGTTGTTACAAGCATACTTATTACGGTTTCGACCTTAACTTTGAACTAATGGAGGGCAATAACTCATTTCAAGTCATGTGTCGTGCACATGCTTAAAACTAACGGGAACTAATGAAATTCTCATTAAATGAATGAAAAATGAGTTTTGGGGCATTAGTGATGAGATTGAATAGTTCAGTTAGTGTTGATCATTTAAAAATTAGTAAGGGATCAATTGTGATGTATATCATGTATAGTAGAGGATATCACTAGTAACTTTGGAAAATGCTAAATGTACAAATTTTGTACAAAATTTGGTGTACAAAATTACGTGGCAGCCTACGTGGCACATCTATTTTTTATATTTTGTGGTTTAAAATTAAGTTTAAACGAATTAAAACCCGACATATATGATACCACCACCCTCTCATGAATTTCTGGCGCGAAGCGCCCGGTTTATAAGACACGATGTACACGCGCGTGGCGAATTATGATTCGGCCAACTCATCAATGAATTAATTGATGTGTCATCCCTCATTGTTTGACACATCACTTTGTATAAATGTATTTGTACAAAATTTTGTACATGTAGCATTACTGAGTAACTTTAACCAAAAAAAAAATATATGTTCCCAACCAATTACTCACCTTCCAGTTTGTTAGTTAACTTTCTTAATATTCACACACACACAACGAAAACCAAACCCACTTGTTGCCAAACGTTGACCATGAGAAATATATACAAACTACTGTATATCCACTCAATTAATCCCACTGAATGGCCACTTAGGGATCGTAAGACACATTTTTTCATCTATTTTTTTGTTCCATCTAAAAACAACAGCTAGGATTCTCTTTCGTTGCCCACTGAGTACTATCACATTCTATATATATTACAAATTATTGAAATTAATATGGTACGACTACTATATTTGAAAATCTCATTTAAATTTGAGATAGACATTTATATAGTATATATTGATATTTTATATAATGTCCAATAAGGTTGACAATCACAAATGCGGTTGCCAATTAAAGTGGGTGGAGGAGCAATTAATTTAGTTAGTAATAATCTATGGAAAAAAAGTTAGTCATAAGAAAAAAAGAAGACATAACAGCAATGAATTATATACATTTATACACTCAATAGTATGTGAACATATAGTCAAACAATACATTTCAGCTAACAATCATTGAAGAACCTTGTACAACACTTATATAGGTTTGAAGAGAGAACAAAATTTCAAAGGAAAACGTACAAAACTAATTCCACATATAAATGAATAACTATATTAGAAGTAAAAGAAAACTAAATATGTGGAGAAAATTTGAGGCTTGAAACACAACTTGGACGTGTCCTCAAAATGGACTCTAGAGTTTTGGAGACATCACTTGAACATGGCCTGGCTGTGGGATCAGCCTTTGTGCAGCGAAGAGCAAGATGCATGGTTTCAACCATCTCATTCGCGTTGATCAATGTGTTTTCCTTGAGCAATGGATCGATCCATGCGTCGAGATGACAATCCGAGTAGCAATATCGAGCCCACTCCACGATGTTGTCGTAGACACCAAACTCGACGTCGGTAGGAGATTTCCCGGTCAGCAGTTGGATGAGAATGAGGCCGAATCCGTAGATGTCACTCTTCTCAGTGACACTCCTTCCTTTACTAGTTTCTGCGCAAGGGTATAAATAGAAGAAAATATATTTACTATAAAACTCAATCCGTCTCAAAATGAGCGTTATTATTTGTATTGTAAAAAAAAAATTTTAAAAAAAGTTGTTTAGTGAGACATATTTATTATGATATGTATTTAAAAAATACTAACTTATTATAAAAATAATATTGACAATTCATACATAACTAACATATCAGTAGTGATAAATACGTGATTTACTAGCTACATACCTGGTGCAATGCTGGCTAATGAAATGAAGCCCTTAGTGTCTACAGAAGACAACACTAGAAGGCCTAATCTCAGCCGAGGACAGTCATTTTCGTCAACGGTGACTGTCTCCTGCAACAGCCCACCAATCACAACGGGTGGCGAACGATTACAGTGCAGAAACCTCATAGCCTTGGCGATCCCTTGCGCAATCTTTTGTGTTCGGGTCCAGCTCAGAGTCCCAACTACTTCACTCAAATTCTTGTCGTTCCTGTACTCATAAACTAAATAACCACACTTGCTAGACAAACAAATTCCGATCAAATTCACTACGTTCGGGTGCTTAACCTTTCCCAACTCCGCAATCCTCGAGGCCGAGATAGAATCTACTTTCAGCTCCTTAATCTCGAACTGCATGGGGCTTGTCATGGCCTCGCCTCTATACGAAACAACCCCTTCTTTTCCTGACATGACATTTTCTTGTCTCACCAATGATAATACGTCGTCAACGGTGATAGAGTTGAGAACCTTGGAGTCGAAAAATCGCATTTCCCAACTCCCATTTTCATTTTCAACCCTTTTAAGCATCGACCCATTCCTTCTCCGAATGAACACGAATATACAAGTGGCGAGAGCCAGAGCAAGTACAAGAGCACCAGCAATCACCGCCTGCGCGGAGGTATTACTGTCCTTGCAAGGCGGTAAACCGCTTGCAGTAGCGCCGCCACAGAGGTGGTTGCCGGCCACCGAGCTCGCATTTATCACAAGAAACGCTCCCGTGGAAGGTAAATTACCTCTTAGATGGTTGTGAGAGATGTTCACTTCAACAAGAGAGTCCACACATCCTAATTTTCCCGGAATTCTACCGGACAGCTCGTTGTCGGACAAATCAAGGTGTCCGAGAGCGGGCATGTCGGAGAATTTGGACGGAATCTGGCCGCTGAGCTGGTTGTGGCTGAGGTCTAGTGTCACTAGCTTCATGCACATCGATAAATCCTCCGGGATGTTGCCGGTTAGCTTGTTGCGGCTTAGTTTCAACTGTATTAGCTCCGGCAGAAATCCAAAACTCCCCGGAATAGTTCCCGAAAACTCGTTTTCCGATAAGTCCAGCGTCTCCAGCTTTTCGCTGCCAAAGGAATCAGGCAACATTCCAAACAACCCGTTTCTTGCTAGACTTAGCATCTCGAGTGATGGCATTTCCCATTTTGACCCGCCAATCCTGCCGGAGAGATTGTTGCCGGACAAGTCTAGGAAGTACACGAGCGGCAGCCTTTTGAATTCCGGTGACAATTCGCCGGAGAGGCCATTGTTCTGGAGGCGAACTCTGCGTAAGCTCTTGCAACGGCTCAAGGTTTTCGGGATTTCTCCCTCTAACGAATTGGAGAAGAGTATGAGCTTGAAGAGGCGGCCGGACTGGCATAGGCTCTCCGGTATCTTTCCGGTGAGGTGGTTTGTGGAGAGGTCGAGTATGGTGAGATTGTTTAGCTTTCCTAGGGTGTTTGGAATTTTTCCGGACAATTTGTTGGACCACAATTGAAGGACTTGTAGGCGAGGCAAGGAGGCTAATGCATTCGGGATTTTTCCGGTCAAGTTGTTCGAGAAAAGATGGAGAATCTCTAAATTCTGCAGCTGAATTACGTCCTCCGAAATCTGACCGGAGAGGAAGTTGTCGCTGAGATCGAGTGAGATCAAGTTTTTAAGGGCGTAGAGAGGCGGAGGAATGGGGCCGGTGAGCTTGTTTTGGTAGAGGAAGAGGTACTGAAGACGGGATAGGTTACCAAATGAAGAGGGAATATTTCCGGTGAGATTGTTGTAGACAAGATCAAGATGAGTTAGCGAAGTCAAATCCCCGATTCCCGAGGGGATTCGGCCCGAGAGATTGTTGTAACCTAAGTAGATCCATTTCAAGCTCCTCATGAGGCCTAGGCGTTTGGGAATTTCACCCGTCAATTGGTTGGAGGCCAGAGTCAAGAATTGCAAGCTTGAAATATTTGTGATAGAATCCGTGATTTCCCCCTCTAAAACATTTCCCCCGATATCAACGTACCTGAGACCCGAAAACATCCCTATGTCCGGGGAGATTCTCCCCGAGAGCATGTTATTGGACAAATCTATGGTTTCAAGCCCAGAGGTGTAACCCCTTGGAATAGGCCCGCTGAGATTGTTGTTGCTGAGGTTTAGAAACCGAAGCGAGGAGCAAGAAAAGATGTTGCCAGGTATTTTCCCCGCGAGTTGGTTGTCGGATAGGTCCAAGCTTTCGAGGTACGAGAGCTGGAAAGCCGACGAGGAGAGTTGGCCAGAGATGTTATGGGCAGAGAGACGAATGGAAACGACTCGTGACCTGTTGTCACAGGAGATTCCATGCCAATCGCAAAGCGATGAAGAGAACGAGGAGTTCCAGCTCGAGAGATAATTTAAGGGGTCATTGATGGAGGCTCTGAGCGATAAGAGAAGATCAAGCTCCTTGTTCCCATCAGAGTAGCAGCACAAGAACACAATTGTCAACAAGAATGGACATAGACTTGCTTTAGCTTCTGTTTTGGCCATCTTTAGCAGCTCAGTTTCTCACAACATTGCCATAAACAAAACTGGAATAAAGAAAGCACCACTTGAAGTCTTAGTTTCTTGGATCGGAAGCTGATAAAAATAAATTATATATGGAGTTAGTAACATATAAAAGATGGATCAATATTATTGTTAAGACCAAAAAGAAGAACATAAACTTACCTTAATTAGTAGCAGAAAGAACTGCAGATGAAATGTGGAACAGACCAATATACGGATGAAGTGTAATCTGATACAAACATGGGACTGATGGGAGGGACAAGAAGATTCAATTTAATATATGAGAGAGAATTTTTTTTAGAATGGAGAATACAAGTGAGGAGTGAAGAGAGAAATGATGGCATAAATAGGGGTCTAAAGGGGATATACATGGGAAGAAGGCTTGAATTTGAGAGGTAATTACCAAAATGCACCTTGTCTTTTTACCAAGAAATGGTTTGAATTGAACACCCAACGGTTGAAAGGAAACATGGACAAATGTTGGAAACAAGACACCTTTTTGTTGGATATACAAGAATGTTCTTTCACTACTTACCAGAATTTTTGTAATCCACGTATAATTCCCACTTATGATTCCTAGTTAAACATAACAATGTAATGTAATGTAATGCAACTACCATTGAATCTCATCTATGATTTTTTGGCTGAGAATCTCAGTCAAGACACAAAACGCTATGCATCTATAAATTCATTAGTATGTGCATGAGTGTTAATTGATGATGCAACATCACCTCGTTAACATCATGAAGTTATTGGCTGAAAGTCTCAACTAAATTTTTTTCTCTTTCCATAGATATAAAACATGTGTGATAATAATAATAACAATAAAAACATGTGCATATCAAGTCATGTTGGGCCAAACGGTTTAAACGTTTGGATTCTCTTTGAAGTCTCGGGTTGGAGTATCTTTGTCGATGGTATGGGGTGGAATTTTGGGTTAAAAGAAAAGTTACCTTTGTTGTATAGCTCAATCGACCAAAACAAAAAATAATGATAAAACATGCGCATTGTTATGCATAACAGAAAAGGGAAATTACTTTTTTATAAGCTCTGGTTTTCTTGCTGAATCTGGAAAGATTTACAAGTACATGAAGATTCAATGTCTGTGATCCATGCGTGATAAACAACGAAAAAGAAAAGATTTCTCTCATGGTAATTTGTGGCTTCTTTTCTGTACAACATATATAAAAGTTGTAAAAAATAATATAAGCTTGTTAAAATGAGTTTATTGAAGCAAGTAAAATAGCTTTTCTGTCATCCAACAAAAACAATCAAAATTTGTTAACGTATTTGCTTCAAACAATGTTATTAACAATACAATCACCAAAATGTCCATATAAATAAGTATGAACTATTTTTGACCATTATATCAGTTAATTTTGACAATTTCAAAAATGTCAATTTTATGGTAGTCCATTGCAAAATTGGCATTTTCGAGAAATTCCGTCAAAGTTAATTTACGGTATTAGTGGGAAATAGTTCACGGTCACAAAAAATGCTTAGGTCCATTATAAAAGGCGACAAGTACAAAGTAGTCACGTGTAGTTTACTCTAATAAATAAAATGTGTGTATGAAGTATGAAGTGGGGATGGATGGGTTTAAAACCCTAGAAAATGGAGATGGGATGGAAAGAATGCGAATGGTGGGTGTGACAAAGACCGCACACTGTATATTCCTTTGAGAAAGAGACAAAAAAGTGGGAGAAAATGCGTTAGTCTTCCCTTTATTCTCACACCTTCTTAAAAGAGTTCCAACAACACCCATAACATCAGCTCACTCCTCTCCTCGGTTGTGTAGTGTGTAGTGTGTATGTAAAGACTAAAGACACTTGACTTTTATTTCTTGTTCTCTTTGTGAATTCCTTTTCCTTTTGCCTTTACCACTTTATAACCCCACTTTTGTCTGCTCCTTCCTCTTTGCCTCTTCATCCTCACAACTCACTCCACTTTTTAGCTTCTAACATACCTTCTGTCTCTAGCTATCTCTAAATGTATGTTTTTTAAGGAAAAACAATATTTCATTGTTATCAACTGAGCATGAGAAGAAGAAGAAGAAGATGAATCAATATAATAATATTTAGTGTCCAAACAGAAGTGCCACCCTCACTTCTCCACTAAAATTACACCATCTATATAAATAGCTATATTTAAAGTAGAGAGAGATAGATGGACATAATTACATTTTAATTCATAGCTTATTTTCAATCTAGCTTTCCACATTTGTGATATCGTTCCATGAGTTAAGTACAGATAATGTAGTGTTTATGTGATGACTCTACCACTTGTACAAAGAGATCATTATATACCCATATAGCTTATAAAAAATTAAAAATAAATAAAATGCATGTTTGGTACCTAAAATTATACCAAATATCTATTGTGGTACCTAATATTTTATTGTACATAATTTAGTACCAAAATTTTATATTGAACTGAATTTGGTGTTGACGGTTCCATTAGCTTTTGCTTATGTAGATTATTTGGAACCAAAATGAGATTAAAATATAAAAAAATGCGTACCAAATTGGGTATCAGATTAAAATTTGTGTACTATGAATAAAAATATATTATTGACAAAGAAGACATGTAATCCAAAAATATTCAAGAAGTACTCAAAAAATATATCTAACTTAGGCATAGGGTAAGTTGTCATTTCTGAGAGCTTTGTTATGTAGGTTACGGGTAGAGAGAGAAGAAGATAAGTCACAAGATACCAACAGATGAAGAAGAACAGAGTAATATTTGGTGAACCTGACATAAACCATATATAAATCGACGAGGCAGTGGAAAACTCCGAAAGGATCAAGTCCGATAGTACGCTTTAATGAAGACGATGTCGAGGACATTCGTTTCCCTCACGAGGACCCCCCGTTATCATCCAACTGTTGGTCAAACACGTCCATCGAATCTACAAGGTACTAATCCCCACCGAAAGCTCAACAAAATAATTTATGCGCGAGTTTCGATCAGGTGAATTAAGATCCCCAAAGAGAGTCTATGCCCGAAAAAGAGATAATAAAGAGAGTAGAAGAAGTTAATACCACGGAGTCAAAAATAATCAGCTTGACCATATGGTTGGGAGAATGATGCAATGATGTGGAAACAAAAACCATGTTCAAGTCGTCGAATACCTTCACCTTTCAACATGAAAATAAGAAGTCTCATTTTGAACGAGTTGAGCATTGATGTAAGGACCACGTACATCCTCCCTTAATAGGCAACTGCTCATAGTATTCATTGCAAAATGAGATAAGTATATGATAGTCCTCTGTAATTTACCTTTAAAAATATGCTTACAACATGAAAATTCAAATGATAATTTTATTGTCTCGTGAATTCTGATGATTTCTCAAACATAGTAGTTGTATTCCTCCATTGTTTGTGCAACTTTGCAAGTGCAACCCCCTAAACAGATATCATATCTGTTATTGAAACCGTGGTAATAATAATATATTGTTTTCAATCTTTGCGGCTTTTGAATGAGTACATTTAATATGGGAACATACCAATTGGTTGTTGATTCACTTTACTTCTTCCATTCACTTTGTCGATACTATGGAAAGTTCATTTGTGCCAATATGCTGTAAAGCACACTATTAGTATCCAAAACTGGGTTTAGTGCTTGCTTTATAATTACAATAATCAATGTTATAATTAGCACTTAATTTTCATATTTTATATGTTAATATCATGAACCTTAGTAAAGTTAGATGTATTAGTAAGCATTCCATAAGATAAGTGAGATATGCATTAGCATGACGTTGTGCCAACCAATTTGCAGTTAATAAGGCTCTTGCATTGGAGTAATGTTATGTCTCAAATTTTGTACCAAAAAAATTGTACAAAAAAATGTGTCAAACAATGAGAGATAACACATCAATTATTTTATTGATGAGTTGGCCGAATCACATTATGCCACATGTACATCATGTTTTATAAACCGGGCGCTCCACGCCAAAAATTCATGGGAGGGGTAGAATCATATATGTCGGAATTTTATTATTTGAATTTAATTTTAAATAAAAAAATATGAAATATATACGTGCTACGTGGATTGCCGCATTATTTTGTACAGAAAATTTTGTACAAAACTTAGAACAAATAATATTTTTTCTTCATATTTGTAATATTTAGTCTATAATTAATATAATACAATGATATTTAAAGAAAAAAAACATTTTTCCTTGCATTATTGGCCTCTTTAGTAACTTGCAGTGCGCCCTTCAAATATATGGGGTAACTAACTTTTTAATTTTAATTATTCTAACATTTGTACTATATGCTTCGGTGGATATACAACATAATTCTAATCTTAGTTATATTTGACAGATATTTTGACTAGATCATAAGATAGATGAGTGGCACATAATCAAAATATTTTTTAAAATTTCAAAAATGTCCTCACTCACCTTATATTACAATGACAAAATATAAAAATATATTATGTCATTCTTGTATCCAAATACTTGGTTAGTCAAACATTATATTTGATTCTAATACCTTATCTTCAAATCCTTGATGTTACTCTTGTATAATATTTGTTTTCTTGTTATTTACTCTTGTATAATATTTGTTTTCTTGTTATTTATTAATACACAGCCTATATAAGGGCTACTCATTCTATCCATTGAGATATAAGACCATCAGCATCAATGGGACTCAAATTGAGTCTCTATTTGTAATATTTTATTTTTTTGCTTGCCACATATACAAAGGTCCTCAACAATATCAATTTCTACATTGATGGGACTCAATTTGAGTCCCAAACTATAATATAATATTTATTATATTATGAGAATTTTTGTCTTCATTTGTCACATGTTATTATACTATTAGCTAATGAATTGAAAAAAATATAACAATCATTAAGGTTCTAGTCTCTCTTAAGAGGGACCAAACCTCTTAGAGGTTTCTCCACAACAATGGTCCCAATGTTTTCTGAAGACCCATTTAAGTCCTAATGCATTATGGACCAGCATTGTGGATGCTCTAATATACACGTATATCATGATATTAGTGTCTGTGGTTTACAATTGATTCCGAAAATCGTGTTCTGCCACCGTCAGCCATTGTTAGCCAACATGTTCTGTCACTGTCAACATTTTTGTATTCCGTCACGACTTGTACCGTAAGCATAGTTGCAAGCCCACGTCATAACTCACAACAACATTATGTTGTGTTTGAGAACCAACTTTTGATTTGACATACTAAATTTGAGCCAAATGAAATGTTTGGAAACTCCAATAATTTGGATTTGGATTTGAGTCAAATCTAATAGCATTTAAAATATGCTTAGAACATGTGATTTCAAATGACACCTCTTAACTTGTCATTTGAAATTCTATGATTTCTCAGACATTATATTTGTATTTGAAATACAACATTTCAAATTCAAAATTTAAATGACGAAATTCAAATCAAATCCTATTCCCAAACGCAACCTTACCTAGCTTTGATCATATTGCAATGTGTGCTGCACCATAGTCGAGATCGCCGCTTGTTGCTGCAGTTCAACCACCGCTGCAAAAAATTAGGCTCTCGGGAGAGTAATGTTACTTTTTGGGTTTAAGCTATCAATGCTTGGGCTATACTATTCTATTGAGCTGCAACTTTTTAGTTTTGTTAGTTCAATATTGGGCTGTTGTTGGTTCTATATTGGGCTACTCTCTTGGGTTTTTGTTGGGTTGTTCTTGATTCTATGTTGGGATACTTAATTTAATTTTTGTTGGACTTTTCCTTTCTTGAGCTAAAGTAATAATATTACTTTAGCAAATTCAGATTTTTAAATTGCTATAGTACCATATCTATTTAAACTATGTTACTGTCAAATTTTACTATGAGTGAAATGATTTTAGACCTCTTCGACTTGTTTGTATTTTAGATTTAACCATTAGTCTTGGTTTCTTACTGATTTCAACCTTGTACTGACAATATTTTAGAATTGTATTTATGTTACTTGTTATAACATGTTATAACTGACACGTAAGCATTAATCGCCATGTCACCACACCATATCATCATTATGTTAAATGGTTCCAGACCCCTTGAATTTGTTTGTATTTTAGAGTTAGCCCTTAGTCTCATTTTTTTAATTGTTTCCAACCCTGGACTGAAAATATTTTAGAATTGCATCATTGTTTCATATTAAAACAAGTTATTACCGACACATAAGCACTTAGCGCCCTATCAGTACCACACCACATAATCACCCACTCGCTACGTCACTCTTCTTTTTGTCAACACCAGAATGGTGTATTTATTTAATTTGTTTGGTTTCACACCTCACTAAACATCGTCGTTTTGGAGATCTAAAACCCCAAAAAATAAGATGCATACATAAATCCTTCTTTGTTTGCTTGCACATTCCTAAATTGTTTCACTTATCGAAAATGGAGGCTGAATTTATGTCAACAAATTAGGTCTTCGTTGATCAGACTCGCGAAGAATAAGGTAGAGATCGATTGAACAACTAGGGTTCTTGAGAGACTACGCAAATTAAGAATTTTGGGAGAAGTCTAGCTTAGTAATGTGTTTTTCATTTTGTTTTTGTTTTAGTAGACCCAAAACAACGACGTTTTAGGTCGTCTAAAACTATAAAAACATGAAACGTTGTGTTTTGACTATGAAAATGTGAGTGTAGGCCGTGGTGAGCGAATGATGACATCGCGTGGTGATGTGGCGCTAAGTGCTTACGTGTCAGTCATAACCTGTTATAACATGTAACATGAATGTAATTCTAAAATAATGTCAGTCTAGAGTTTAAAACAATAAAAAAGGACTGAGGGCCAGTTCTAAAAAACCATAAAAGTCCTAGGGGTCTAAAATCATTTAGCCCAATGATAATATGGCGTGGTGAAGTGGCGACAAATGCTTACGTGTCAGTCATAACCTGTTATAATAGGTAACATGGATGCAATTCTAAAATATTGTCAGTCCGAGGTTAAAAACATTAAGAAAATGATACTGAGGGCCAACTCTAAAATACAAACATGTTCAAGGGGTTTGAAACCATTTAGCCTTTTTATTATTGATTATGATTTCCTCATAAAAAGCAAACTTATTGATATTGTGTTTGAAACTCGTTCGCGCTGATGTATGTGGCCTGATGAGGATGATATCTCTTCAATAAAATAGGTACTTCATCTTATTCATTGATGACTTTACCAGAATGACTTGGATATACTTTATGCGTTAAAGATTTGAAGTTTTTATGATATCAAGAAGTTTAAAATTTTTTGTTGAAAAGTAATGTGGAGGCTACATCAAGATGCTACATAGTGAAAGGAAATTATTACACATCAAAAGAGTTCGATAAATTCTGCAAAGATGAAGAAGTTGAACACCAGCTTACGATGGGATATTGTCCTAAGCAGAATGGCGTTTCAGAAAAAAAGAACAAAACAATTATGGAGATGAAAAGACACTACTAAAAAAACTGTTTGGGGCTACAACACAATGTTGTAGCAAACATGTAGCAAACGGCCTATGCTACATGGTTGCTACACATT
>JAYMTF010001438.1:0-23384 GCA_036897485.1 Pelargonium nanum | reverse complement strand
ATTAATATGCTCGGAATCCCAAGGTAGGAACCAGAGAAAAATTACAAGAGATGGGAGGCAAAGCCTGTTACAAAGTGATTGTTCTAGAGAGTTCCAGAACATGAAAGATGATCACAGATCCAGCAGTGAACTGTGGAAAGAGAGGTTCCATGGAGGTGAGGAATTGGAGCTGAGGCTTCTGACAGTTGCAAGCTTATTAAGAGAGAGAGGCTGTAGAGCCTTGGGTGAAGTCTGGCGAGGGAAGCTGCACCAAGCTATACACCTTCCCAGAATTTAATGAAGCAGCCTGACCCAAGCTTCCATGTGAGATTTGCGATGTCAAACAGAGACAAGAATTTTGGGTCTGCCGAAAGAGGGATAATTTGCAATAGAAGTGGTGACGGTGAATTATGATTAGGAAGAGAATCCCCACCACCACTTTGCGAGGAGGCTGGGATATGTGTGCTGAAATTCCTCCTTGACTGCCGCATTGTTTTGGCGAACAGACCTTGTTCCAACACATTTTTGCAAGAGGCGGAGAGCTAGAGTTACTACCCCACAAGAACTGACGTTGAATTCTCTTCATTATGATAAGAACACACTTGAAAAAAAACCCAAATACTATATGATTTGAAGTTAGCAGACCAACCTGACTAATCTTGACATTGTGAAACTCTATTTGCTTTTGAGGCCTTGTTCTTTTTTCTTCTTGTTGCACTTTTCCCACTTTCTTCTCTTCCTGAGCAGCAGCAGCTCGGGCAGCTTTGATAGCTTTAGGGTCTTTTAACTTATTTTTAGAAGCATCATCCAGATGAGCAAAAGCACCAAGTGCTGCAGCTTTAGGAGAAGCAATATTTGAAGAATGAACCTGTAACACTAATTCGTTAGCAACAGATTCTGCCACAGTTTCCTCCCATGTTCTGTCAAATGAGGAAGTTCGTCTTAGCTCTGGTGTTGAACCAGGAACAGCCTTTGTTTTCACTTGGTGCAACTTTGATGCCTGCTCAGAAATTTGTGAGAAATGATATTTAGAACTTTATCTAGGTCCTCATCTAAGTTACAACGATCCTGATAATCGTGCCTACAAAAAGGTCTGTATCTAACATCCATTGATCAAAGTTGGTAACAAATTGCCTCTTTAAACACATGCTTTGTGCTTGCCTATGCTATCAAATCAATTCAAACAGTCAAGTCTTTTCCAAGTAAATTCTAAAATGCATTAGAAAACTTATTTTAAATAGTACACTTAAGAAGCTTACTTGGTTGGAATCAGTGGATGGCTGATTGGTAACAGGCACTGCAGAGGCACCTGATTTGGAAGAAACATCTGATTCTGGGATGTTTGAACCTTTTCTTGCACGTTTTCCACCAGCAGTAGTTGAAACCTTCCACGCTTCCTGCATGACAACATGAAAACCACTAATTTCCACGATGTTAAAATTCAATAATGGGCTACAATATTATGGCTTGAGCTACCACTACTAAAAGGTGGACCTTGTTAGTAGGATTTTTCTTGCACCATTATATATATAAAGCCTTTCCACTTTATATTTTACCGATGTGGGATCACTTAACACTCCCCTCACATGCAGGCCTAATAAGAGAGATGGGCATGGGCCCGGACCTGCACGTGGATAGGTGGACTTAAGTCGAGAGGTAAGGAAAATAGACCATTAGGCCCAAACAAAATCGGCTATGATACCATGTTAAATTTCAATAATGGACTACAATATAATGACTTGTGCTTCCACTACTAAAAGGAACCTTGTCAGTAGGGTTTCACTTGCAGTATTATATGTAACATTTCCACTTTTTTATTTTACCGATGTGGGATCACTTAACACACGGCTTTACTCTGTACTTGGTATGTTCACCAAAAAATAGTTCTAAAATACTAAAGCTACAGCTGACCTGCCGTCTTTGTGAATCTTGCTCTTCATATGGGAAAATGTAATCCCAGATCACTCTGTATGTTGCTTCAATCATATGTATCTTGAGGGGGTAAATCTCTACCTGCAGCATACAGAAGAAACAAACTTGTGTACAGCAAATAATTATTACGTCATCATTCATCATCCTGATCAAGACAAAAAATTGCTTTATCTCCAGAAAGAACTCAAGTGGGTCTCTGAAATTGTCAAAACACGGGACTAAGACAATGGACCTGAAGTGGTAATGAAAATTGAGTGTAAAATGTAAATCATATTATTGAGTCAATTTTGCTCAATATATTCTACCACTACTAAAACAACTCCAGTATATTTTACAGAGTGATATCAATTACATATACTCAGGCTGACAGCATATGGGTTTTTGGGTTCTCAACCGGCACCAAGCTTAGGGTGTTTCCTAGGCCTTCAAGAAGCCCTCCCAAGTCATTAAGCCCACCCAGGTGCTGGAGTGAGTCATAGGGAAAGCACATTTTTAGTGTTGAGGCAACAAAAGCATGTACCTTCTATGCTTAAGCCAGAACGAATATGCAAGAAACAGGTGCCACCTCATTGAATCTGAGCTTTATTCCCTAAAACTATAAAATAATTGCAGCTCTTCCACTCTGTTTTTTCTTTTGACCTTTGCTTTTGTTGCCTCGGCAGTATTGAAGCTAAGTGTCTCGAGTGCACTTTTTGCTTCTGACCACCTTGGCTACAACTTTCCTCCCCAAGTGATTCAAAAATTCATTTTCTACTTGAAAGATACAGAAACAGGATGAGCGCAGTAGGGGTAACACAAATATACAACCTCTCGCTGAGGCTCATCCACAACACAGCATCGCTCAACGGGACATGGTTCACATGTCAGCTACCACTATATCAGATTGTTCTGGAGAAGCTTGCTTATGCAGAATAGATGTATGATAGCTATATACAGCTAAGAATATTTTATACCTTATCATTGAAAGAGAACTCAACAACAACAAAACCTTCTCCCAAACTATGATGAGGTGGGCTACAAGAAAACTTTAGCAAAACTGTACGAGATCCAGTATTCTCCTTATCCACTTCTTTCTATCAAGTGTTAGACTTTCTGTTAAATCTTGCATTACCATGTTTTTCTTCATTACTTCTTTTCATGTTAACTAGGCTCTCTTCCTAGTCCTACTGTCACCTAATTTAATTCCCTCACACGACAAGAGCATTAGCCTCCATATATTGCATGTGCCCAGATCATCTAAGACAGTTTCCCCACCTCTTCTCTTCAATATTCAAAATTGTTGTAGAGTTATATAACTCTACATGCAATGCACTGAGCATGTTAAAACGAGTCCCAGGAAGGCTTTCAAGTCCTACTATACCACTTGTCTAACATATTCAAAGTCAGAACAAAAGTACAGTTGAATAAAAAAATTACCTGGAAAAGTTCAATAAAGGTGTTTCCATTCCTTGGAAGTCCCTGCTTTGCATCTACACGAAGCATGACTTTTCTGCAACCAAAAGAATAAATATCTTACCTTACCTAATATGTTCCATTAAGAAGCTTATCAGAACAACCATAGACATTTAACTATCCAAACTGTCGAATATCAGTTCCTACACCTGAGATTATCTAATAGATAAGTACCGAATCTGGAACAAAAGTACAGTATCTAAAGAGCCACCCTTCTCTAACTGTGTTCAAATTTTGATAGATTCTGTTGCAGCTGGTAAATCAAAAGAATATCCATTTATTTGTTGATATATGATATTAATGTTTATTGCAGCTGGTATGAAATATACAAATACAAAATACAAAAAATTCAAAATAATATCAATTAATTCGATCATTACATTATTACCCACACCCAAACAAAAATATATCACTTGGACTATATGTATAAACAACACAGACATTAAGTCAAACCATCAAGAAGTTTGTGCGTCTCAAAGTTGACTAAAATAACTAAAATCTGAAGAAATGCATCCAAATTATACTGTTTGAACCAACCATCCTGTTCAAAGTTCCCAATTTTAATACAAATAAGATAATATTTACAGTATACATAAATTAATACGACACTTCCCTTAAATTTATGCAAAAATAGTAATAATAACATCATCAGACAAGCTGATCCAAATAGATATGAGAAAAGTCTTAGGTCACTCTTATCTTCCTACAGCAACCCAAGACAGAATCTATTTTACTGTAGCACCTTCGACTAGTTATTTACTATGGTTATGAAGTTCCATAGTCTAGTTGTAAACTCAAAGGAAAGAAGAGCAAGAATGTATTTTATATCAAACACTGAATTTCGATTCTAATAGACAATTAATATCAATTTAAGAGTCAGTCAAAGAGTCCTATTAGTCCATGTGGGGAATTGTTAGCGCAGTTGATGACGAAAATGAAAAGGAACCAAAATGCACATATTTTTGGTAACTCGAAATAACAATAAATCGAAGAAAATGGAAAGAGAAATTACCAGTTTTCCACAAAGCAATAACTAATAATATATCAATGAAGTTAACAAACTATTAAATGCAGCAAACCAAAGCACGAAAGGTGCATACTTTCCCCATTCAGGAGGAGGATTCCATGCTGATAAAACAGTATCGGTTTTCGCATTAGCTTGGCAGTTCCTCAGAACTAAATACTTTGTTGTTAACACTGCAACACCAATATCTTTATAGTCCCGGTCAAAATCAAAAACCTGTTGAGAGAAAACATTACAATGTATCAAGCACATAGCAGCTAACCAAACACAACCAAATTGTAATTGAAGCAATTTCAATTAAAAGTCTGATCAAAATAAGAAACCTACAATATCAAGCACATTGCAGCAAATCAAATGCAACCAAAATTGTAATTGAGACGCAGTTCAAAACATTTATGCCAGAAGTCTAATCAGAACAAAAAACATGTCAGGGGACAGCAAAATTGTATGACGTAAGAAGCATATTGCAGCAAATCAAATGCAACAAAAGTTTAATTGATGCACAACTCAAAAATTTTGCACTGTGAGGGTTGAACAAAACACTATGAAGCATGTCTATGCAAACCAAATGCAACCAACCTTATAATCAAAGCATGATTCAAAACATTTCTGTCAAGAAGTTGACGTGAGAGGCTTTTCAGTATACGTAGATGAAGACCTGTGCATTCATGGGTGTTTGGGCCCACGTGCAAAGCAATAATGGGCTTGCACATGAGGGGGCGTGTTAAAGTATATAAATTAAATTGGACCTTCAACTAAATCAACTTAAGCCTTTAGTTGAGTTGGTTCTCTACATGGTATCAGAACCTTAGTGACCTATAGGTCACAAGTTCGAGTCCCGCTTGCCACCTTAATTAAATTTCAGCACAAGGCAAGAAGAAGACATGTGCATTCATGAATGTTTGGGCCCACAAGCAAAGCAAATAGCAATAATGGGCTTGCATGTGAAGGGGCGTGTTAAAGTATACAAATTATATTGAACCTTCAACTATCTGCTTAAGGTTTTAGCTTAGTTGGTTCTCTATAGTTCTTACCCAAAAATAACTTTCCAAGTCCTATATCTATTACTAGAATTTGCAAGACTAGAGAATAAATTGAAATAAAAATAACCACTCAGAAAATATTACCGGATGGAAGGTGGTAACAAGTTGATAATGAAGCAAAAATTAAATCATTTTTTTAGTGCCATATTCATACACTTACCAGTTCATTAATCTCAGCTTCAGCAAAAGATTTACCATCTACAAGCATGGTCCAAACCACTTTACTAATGTGCATAGATATGCGCATTGCATATGATGGACTTTTGTTCTCCTTCTCCATCAGCCGTATTTGAGCAGCCTTTTCCAATGCTGACCTCAATGAGGCATATGCTTCTTTCCTAGATTTTCGTGCATTTACGAGCTCTCTCCTCAATCCTTGCACCTGGAAGGTACAGTTTTTTTTTTTTTTTTTGTTAGTCAATATTTCCAGGAAAAACCGTAGCAGCATATTTATGATGTCATATGGCACTATCCATATTGTGATGTTTGCAACTGCTATACTCTTCTAAATTCCTACTGGAATCAATAATAGTTCAGTAGAGTTACTGAAAAGTTAAACCTCTTAGCCATCATTGTTGGATGTGCATTTGGGAATAAAAGCTGTCATAAGAGGGTGGGTGCTATAGCATAGTGAAATTTAAAGAGAGTCACATTCTATCGGATAGAATTGTTGCAGATAGGGTCTTTTACAGGATATAGGAGTATTAAATTGTTCACAAGAGAGATTTGTGAAAGCCGTGTATAATGACACTAAGGCAGACTGTGTCTGAGGCCATCTCCTTTTTACCTTTTTCCTATTAAAGGAAGAAAGAGAGCATCACCTTTCAAATATAAAATAAATAGAAAAACCTTGATATTTAGACCACAAAACAACTACTAAATTAGCATCACAATTTTTACTTGTTCCTCACCAATGCAGATCTTCCACCAGTTGCCATCCACAAGTCACCATCCTTTTCTAGGTTTGTGTCTCCAGAAGTATCACAACCATGAGACAGATTCCTGATGTCATGAAGAAGCAAATTCTTATCCCACTCTTTATGTTCAAGGTTGATTTTTGCCAATTCTACTTCTTCTACACCATCAGGAACCACCTCATCCGCCTCTTCTTCAACGTCGTCTTCCTCTTCTGTAATAACTGACAGACTACTTTTTCGAGGCCTGAAGTGAATATAATATTCAGTTCAATTTCAGAATATGACAGTAACTGCTCAAGAGGAATGCAAGTGCTCTAACGAGTCACAATCATCAAAAGAAATAGCCCAGATTTATCTAAATGATGAATTGCAAGTTTCTGCAATATAGTGAGTCTGAGAAGAATAAAAGGCAGAAAGAAATCTTTTTTACTGAAATTTCACTTCACTGCTTCAGTTGAAAACTCAATATACCAAAGAGAAACAATTAGAGAATATAACTTATAATTTCACTGATGAATAGAAGGTTGAAAGGTATCTTGACAACCAAAACAACTTCACTGCTACAGTTAAAAACTCAATGTAAATATGTCAAAGTTCAATTCAAACCTAGACTATAGGCTAATTAAAGTAAAATGATGGCGTGAGGTTGTTACAGCTGAGCTATTATCAGGGTTTATATATGCCTTAATCAACCTTGCATAAAACCAAAATGAAAAACTTCATGCTTATAAATTTATAGAGCAGTCGATGGACATATTATCAACACCACAAATACTGGAATAGAAAAAATGCACGCATACCTTATGATTTAGAGAGAGAGAGAGAGCTTACTTGGGAAGCCGTCCAAAGAGAAGATTTTTCAATACATCCACCATGACATGATACTGGCGAGATGTCATTGCTGTAGTTATAGCATGAGAATTGAAAGTGACTTCTTTTAAGGGCTTCATCTGCAGGCTCATGAAGCAAGAAGTCAAATGTGGGATATACTACACATGAAACCAAACTGGAAAAGGAAAAACAAAAAAAAAAGGTACTCCCTCCATCCCAAACTAATTGTCCACTTTCCTTACAAATTTCCTCTAAAAAGTGGACAGTTATTTTGGGACCGAGGGAGTAATAGTTATCCCAGCATCTAAATAAACTAACCAATGCAAAATAACGAGATATTGGAGAAAACACTGTTTACCTTTAATTCTGGAGTCCCACCTTTGTGTCTTGTATACCGAAAGAACATATCACAAGGTGTAAACACTCTTTCTAACAGGGCACCGGTACGCTTTACTTTTGGAGAGCGCCTTTGAATTTTTGGAAGCCACTGTACTCCTGCCCCTGGATCAACATCAGTTGGTGCAACATGAGCTTGAACATGCTCCAACATCACAGACAACTCCATGCGTTTCCACGTCATTTCAGGTTGAACATCAGGAATCTGGACATTTTCCGTACCAAGCGCTTTTTCAATCATCTCATGGCCAACCTGAACAACTGAATGGAATGTACGAGCTAAAACCCGGCCACTAACAGCAGCAAGCAGAAATCTACCCTGTTAGACAAAAAAGAAAGGTCCCAACCAAGCATTAGTAGCTTTCAGTGGAACTAATAATAACAAGTTAAACAAGGCTCACGCCTACAAAGTAACTACACTCGCAAACTTTCCTTCGAGTTCTTCAATGATGTTTCTTTAGGTGTAGACAGTATAATTCTACCCAAAAGAAAGTGCATAGATGAATAAGAGACTCACTATTAGCATGGATATCATGGCTGGATTTAAATATTCTGTAATAGTACTCCGATATTATCGTTTTTTAGATATACATAGAATATCAGAGGCGTTACATGCATCAAATGACAAATTAAAGTTACTGCAGAAGAAAAAACCAGCTTGAATAATGCTCAATAGGTTATTGTATTAAAAGCTCAAAGTGCATTTGAACCGCAAAGGCCAAGAAAGCATGGGCTTCAAACCGCAAAGCATTGACTTTTTTTAGCTTCACTAAAACTGCTGGGCTTCGTGTAAAACAAAGCCCAAACCTATGCCTTCAAGCTTACATTGAATGAACAGAAAACAAGCTTTACAAAGAAAGGGGAATTTCCTTCATAACTTACATTAGCATCCTCCGAGTGGAGATTGAATTGCGGCTCAATAACATTTACCATAAAACGACCGGTCCCCTCTTCATCGGCATCATCTGCATTTCCAGTTTTTGCTGATGATGAAACAAAGCAAATACCCCTTAGCAGAATTCATTGGTTATAGAACAGATCTTGATTATAAACAATTCAGTATTAAGATGAATCAACTATGGCTTGTTGGCACTGACACTAATTGTGACAGACATACAGAATGCAAAAGATCTAATCATTCATGAATAATGGTCTACGTTTGAATCAAGAATATAGTAAATCATAAAATTTATTTGTATAATTTTGCAGTTCGGGGGGTATTTTTGGCAATATACAGGTTTGTGATGAGTACAAGTTGAATAGACTCACAGTTAAGTCTAATTAGGTATCTTACTTCTTAGCTTTTATAACCTATTTATCAACCTGTCTTTACTTTCCTAGTACTAGGCCTAGAAGACCATATAAGGGATGTAAGTTTTCTAAATAACAGAGAGAGAATTGTGATACTCTAAATTTCAGCAAACTACTGCTTTGTGGCTTAAATGATACAATCCATAATTAAGTATGAACTCAACACTGTACAAGTGTGATTCTAGTACATAGGAGTGATTCCTATTTTAAGATCTTATTAATATGAGACTAACAGTTTATTTTCAGCTTTCTTCAAATTGTCCTCTGTTGCATCAGATTTCCATAGCTTTTAATCCTCAAATTCATACAATTCTAACCCTGATTTTCACATCCTTAAAATTTCCCCTTCCCATCCTGCATTGCAGTCCCTAGAATGTAACCAGATTAAATAAAAACCAGTAGTCCAATAAACAAATTTGCATGAAATTTATATTTTCAAAGAAGGGTCCAGGCATACCAACAGCAGTAGATGACGGATTCTCCATACTGACTGAGGGTAGAGGAGTTTGTTGTGATTCTGAAGTCTCATTTTGTATGGGGGAACTTGCATCAGGACTAGAAGTAGGAGGACTAGAGTCATCATCTTGAGGTTTTTCAGCCTGAGGTTTTTCAGCCTGAGGTTTGTCAGCCTGAGGTTTTTCAGCCTGCGGTTTTTCAGCCTGAGGTTTGTCAGCCTGAGGTTTTTCAGCCTGAGGTTTGTCAGCCTGAGGTTTGTCAGATTCACCTTTCTGCTTCTCCTCGAGTAATTTCCTCTGAGTATACTGCCGAGAAGGAGAAGGCTTTGGAGCTGCACATGCTTTTGCTAACCCCATAGCCCAAGAACAAACGGCATCTCGATTCTCAATAGTCCACAAAAGCTTGAGTCCATAAACAAAAACACGCTGACAATTATCAGCTATCACCACATTATATCCATCATCATCACTTACATCCGATCTTGTGTGCTCATCACTCTCACTCCCATTTTCAACCTCAGACCTTGCACGTGTCATCTCAACATTTCTTCTACCAGCCTCTTGCCAAGCCAATAATCTTGCTGGGTCAGCTTTAGGGGCCTGCTTTCTGATTGTAAAATAATCAGATGACAATAAAAATCCATCATCATGATGCTTCTCTGTGCACCCACCAGAGTTGGACTTTTCACTAGGAACTCGATCAATGAATCCAGATTCTGAACTTTTCTTTGTCCTCTGAACTATTTTTGCAACACTAGTAGAATCCTCTCTTCTTAAAAATACCTTGGGCAGGTGAAGGTCAAAACCCTGATAAATGAGATCAAGAGAATCGCGTGGGCTGTCAAAAGTATATTTTTGCGCACCGCGACTTGAACAGAATTCGAATTTCAACTTTGTCATATTAATTGTTAACCCTTTGGCCGGATCATCATCATCTAGTGGTAAGTGTTTTATTATAGCCGGTGTAGAATCTATTCGCAACATGAATTCCGTCATCACCCTGTCTAATGACAAATTACCTGATCTAGGAATTCTAGGAACTCCAAAACGAGGCCACCGAGAAAACATACGCAGTTTATGTGGAGGAACATTGTTCAAACTAATGAATTTTAGGATCCATGCTAAATCATGTGGACCAACAGTCATTGTTGGTGATACAGTTGAAACATTCTCAGACTTATGAGGACCACACCCAGATCCATTTGGAAGAGTGCTATCTCCCGTGGAAGATGAGGATTGTTTCTCATTAGAAGGAAGAGAGGATCTAAGAGAGAAGTTCCAGCGAAGAGAGAGAGAAGTAGATCTGAAGGGATCAAAAACTATTTCACGAGCTTTTTCATCAATAGGTAGTGCAAATAGGTAATGATTCAGGGGTTTTCCAGATTCACAATCCCACTCCATTAGAACTTCAAGAGTAAATGATGGGGCAACAAGGAAAGGAACAGATAAAATATTATCAGGAACTTTTGTACTGCGTCGATTAATCAAACTCTCCAAACTGCTTAGAAAAAACTTGAAATCCTTCGCAGAAACATAAACACGACCATCTGATTGATGGATCTCCATATGACCTGATGTGAGTTGAAGTTTGTCGAGCTTTTCATAAGGATCTGTAGTAGCAAGAATGTGAAATTGGGATTCAGTAAAGAACAAGGCAATTTTTCCATGGATGTAATTCCGCATATCATCCCACCAAGGAAGGCTTTTCTCCTTTTTTGGAGGTTGAGGTGGTGGAATAGGGTTCCTAACACTTAAATGAGCTCTTCGAAGAGCTACTGTAAAAGCATAGCTGACATCTGCAAAGGCTGGTTCATATCCCACCCCATAGGATACTTCTGCTTTCTGAAAATAAATAGGTAAATTTGTGTATGTTTTCATTGGTGGAGTTGTTCCAGTAGCTGAACGAAGCATGCGCACCTTCCTCCATTTCCCGATGAAGACATCTTGGTGGATCTGGGGCTGAAAACAAGTTGCCTGATTGAAGAAAACACAACTACACATATCACAATCCTTACTAAAACAATTTACACCAACTCAAGCAGACACTCATATATAAAGAAACCAGATTATTGAAGTTCAAATAGGATCTGGATAATCAATATTTACAGAAACTCTTTTCATAAACTTGGGGCAAAAATACAACGTCTGAATTTACTTTCTAGGACGCAAAAAGTAACAGAATACCAAAAGATCTTATAAATTAATTTGATTATAACCTCTGAAAAAATCTGATTATATTTGTAAGAGAAGAAAAGATCGGAGAGACCAACAGATGCATGGAACTCAATCAGAGCATTCTCATATCATCATAGCATCCTCCCCATTGGTAAGCTGCACAAGATGAGCATAAAAGGGAGGATTTGAGCACTCCCATAAGGCCAGCTCAAACGAGGGATTGATCCCAAACCCACAAAGGGCAGAATGGTAACAAGACGGTGGCCTATTATTGATGAACGTGAAGAATCAAACATATGCCCTCCTATTCACTAAATGGAGTGGGAGTACACCTAAATCAGTATGCCACAAACTTTGGCGGCAATCACACTCATTCCATACATAAATTGGATTAATCTAACCATTAATATTGGCTCATATATTTTAAAAGATAAAAAAGAACTGTGGGAAATGTTTGGTTTTTATTTAAAAGAAAAGAGAGAATTCAAACTGAGGATAAATAATTTTCTATATCCCATTGGTTAGCACTTAGCATTACATTCAATTATAGAAGCAAAAAGCCTTATCATTTCTGCAGTGAGTTTGGTGCATGCTTAATTTGGATAAAGTGGAAAAAGATGAGTGAAATTGTAGTTAGTTCATGTTCTTTGTGGATACAAGCAAAGCATATCAGAACTAGATCAACTTTTTTAGGAGCTGCGGCAAGACATTATGTCAGGGCATCCTGCGTGACTTGATCCTCTTTGAGGTTGGTTCGTGGTCTTTCTTCCTCGGCCTGATATCCCATTGACCAGGAAATATCCATCTCTAAGGTAACCTGATTCAAAATTTATGCTTTTTGGATATGTTTCTCTTCTTACCGGTATGACCAGTGGATGAGGAATTTACTTGCTAGATTAAGTTGACATATTAAAGGGTATTCAACAAAAAATTCAACGGGCAAATGAGCATGTAAAAATTAATTAATAAAAGAACGGTAACCTTAGGAGAAATTTTGAATCTTACCTGCTGTGCTAGCACAAGGCAACCTTCACATTTTCCAGAAGTTGCGGAAAAAAGAGGATTTGTGTAATCTCTAAGGTTAACAACAAGAGATCCAGCACGAAGAAGGATATTTCTCCCATAAAGTCGAGAAAATGGTATATTGTTTTCTTCGATAACAGGATCAAGCTTCTTCAAGAACTCTATCATACCTTCATCTCCGCCATCAACTTTTGTCAAGCTGACATCTAAATCTGTAGCAGAAATGGAAAGAATAGAAGTTCTAGTAGTGCTAAACTTAAAACCAGCCTGGAACCCTTCCCTACAGGCACCTGAACCTTCAGACTTAACTAGATTCTGACATGCCTGATAATAAGATTTGAATGAATCTTTATAGATCTCTTCTTGCACTTTGATAACAGTTGAAGGATCTTGTAAATCAATCTCAACTCCATTATAGCAAGTCTTCTTTTCAATACTCGAATCTTGGGTCTCAGCAGCTTTAGAGGATTGATTCCCTTCAGATATAAGTTCATCAAGAAATTTCATCCTGACAGCTAACTCAGAGGCCTCATTTTTCATCAGCCTGTAGTGTTCATCAAGCCAGCCCTGCAACGGTTCTTCCTCAATTTCAGCATATAGTCTATGTATGCAAAACTTTAAACATCCAAGTTTCATAGAGCTAGGCTTCTGGGCTTTTGAGCTCTCTTTCTTCACAGGAAACAAAAGTTGAGTTTTAGCAGCAGTTATAAGCTTCAAACCTCTCAACATATCCTCAAAAGCATCATCAATGGCACGCAACTCCAACCTGAATGGCATAATAATATGAATATCAAGGCCTTGAATAACCCAATCCCACACAGTGCCTACTGTTGCTTTTCCATCAGATGAACCAGCTGAAGCACTAGGAATACGAGAGATCTGCATCCGGCTGCTTTTGAATATTCTGGAACCATTCAAATCGAGTATAAGTCCTTCAAGAAGTACACCTATACGAGCATTCTCAGAGAAAATTGATTGAACCTCAATCATGACCTCAACCCCATCTCCAGCCTCAGCAGATATACTCAGCATTTCCACATCGACAGCAAAAATAGTTTCCCTTTTCTTGTTCTTATCAAAATGTCCCAATTCTGTGGTCATTTCTTTCTTCTGCTCAACATTTCTTCCACTAAAGACATCTTCTTTATTACCAGCTTCCCGAAGCTTCTGAATGCGGACCAGTGACTTCAATTGCAAAACAAGATCAATCAGTGATAGATGTACATCAGGCTCCCATCTGAGTGTAATATCAGTAGCACTGAAAAGAGAGCAGACGGCAAGCTCTTTAAGACCACCAGAACGCCGTACAAATTTTGCATTCTGTATGTCAACCAATGTCACTTTTGTTTCGGGCCTTTGCTCCTCCAAAAATTCTTGATAAATGGATCTGGCTCTTTCCACTTCAATCTGTGTAGAATGTTTCTCTTTGTTCACACACAAACTAAAATGGAATATGTCTAGAGAAACAGAATATTTCAACTGTCCGCGTCCATCAGAAACTGTGGACATTACATTTGCTGTCCGCGGCGTGCCATCAGCCGATACACTAATCACAACTTTACCACCCTGTGATCCATAATTCACACGCTTTGGATCTGCAACAGTTGTGTTTTCCAGGCCACACTCACCACTAAAATTTACAGAGCACCGCTCAAGGTTAAACTTTAGGAGTCGCGTTCCTTTGCTTACTGGTTTGGACGAACGGCCTCCACGGTTAGGTGTCACTCTTTTCCCAGAACCAGATAAATTCTTGAAGAGGGTTTGGAAAGATATAGCAGCTGATACAAGTGACTCAACACGCTTGAAGGTAAAGTAAACACCCATACCAGTAACATCAACAGAAAGGACCAATTTGCATTTAAAACCATCTTCAACCGAATCCATGTCCTTTTTCCCCCAATCCAGACTGACCTTTGCTATATGCAATAAAGAACCAGAATTTGACTCCACGCCAAAAAGGCTCTCTTTTGAGCATTCTTGATATTCTTCTGCCAAGTGCAAATTTAGCTCACCAAGTTCCATGTGCACCAAAGTTCCCATACTTGATATATTATTTGCAAAGACATGTGATGATTGTGAACAACCCTACAATAGGAAATTAAACCATGTTTCTAGTCAGAACATATTAACTTAAAAATCTCCAACATTAGGAAAACAGAGCAACATGAATTAGGATAATAAATTAGAACATGAATTTTAGAGAATGTGCAACTTGAAGCTTATCCATCAATATAACATATTAACATCAACTGCATAAACGCATGGCTAGCAGACATACTAAAACAGAGTCTAAGAGCTCCTATTTCCATAAACGCATGTTCAATAGACCCACTTCCAACTAATAATGCTGCATTAAGTAGTTATATCATATGTCAACCACTTAAGTTACACTATATGATACAGGTAGGACCTGACCTGGTAGGTCACCAATAGGTAATTTGTTAGTTTGATACAGCCTTGCGGGCTGTTTCTTGCATCTCTTAGAGATATTGTTTTAGGATATTTTCAAGGGGGTTTCATTGGTTAATTTTCTTTGTGTTTCTCCTTTTTTAGGACACTTGATTAAATTTCTTCCTTTAACAAATAACAGTAACAACATAATACTGAGAAATAAGAAGACAAGACTTACATGAAACAGTGGGGAACCATTGATACTATAGAGCACAATAGTCATCTCAGGGGCAGAAAGAGTACATGTCCACATGATGATTTTCATATCATCAGCAGATGATGGCCTTTCAGGAGTAGGTTTTTCCTCTCGAAGAACCATTGCCTTCTTTTTGGATAAGTGCATCTGCAACCATGGCTTTAATCTACTCATTATGATGTTGCAACGTGTGCCTCCCAGCTTAACTTCAATTTCAGCTCTGACGGGCGAGGTTGGCTGAAAAACAAAGCATCCAAAATCTAAGCCAGTAGGAGACTCGAAGTGATAGAATTAGTGCTCAATGATTAAGAACTCCATATGCATTCAGAAGCAGCACTTTAACAAAATACCAAAATGATAAGGAAAAAAGAATCCCTGTAACAATAACAATTATTACATTTTTGGTGGCTAAAGCATATAAATTTGATGAGCTAAGTTTACTGGTTTTGATTCCAATCATCATTTAGTGGAAAAATGCACGTATCTATACCATGAACGTCAAGAACATAATGAAGGTGAAACAAATGTGCATAACAGAGTATTTTTTTGGCTTCTGTGAGGGTGTTTTCAATAACAGAGACTCGGAGAATGTGATCATTCCAAACTTTCACAGGTTAAGATGAAATTGTCCAGCTCATCCCGTAACGACTTCATCATTAACTCAAATGTTGTATTGGGTAAGTAATCTCAATTTGTATGAAGACTGCATGTATGTATTGTTTTGTATGCATGGATTCAACTATTGGTAAATGTATAAACTACCCATACACTCACATTTCCCGGAAACCTCCTGGTTCTAGCTCAGCTGGTATTTCCAAAACTAGTGCAGCTTGAATTTTTTATTTTCCAACATTCATATTTGTCATCATTATTAGTGAAACTAAAGAAATAATATTATTTTTTATTCTACTGCAATTTGCCATGATTTGTGAGCCTAGCAAATATTAAATGGGGTGTTTGTCTTTTTGGGTTATGTACATTGGAGTTTTAGTGAGGGGCAAGAAAGTTATATAAATTTTACTATAACCCAATAGCTTAAGCTCTTCGGTGGAGGACCCAACCAGTCTATCAAGTGATCTAAAACTTCACATTCTTTCAAGGGGATACTTTAACACTCTCTCACGAGCAGACTGGACAACACAGCAGGCCCTGCACGTGGACCAAGAATTCATAGGGAGGCAACACAAACGGCTCACTAGGCCCAAACCAATCCAGCTTTGATATCATGTTAAATTTTACTCCAAGACAAAAGCTTAAACTCTTTAGTGTAGGACTCAACTATTATATCAAGTGATCCCAAACTTCACATTTATTCAACGTGGAATACATACAAAGGGTTGAAATCCAGTGTTCCATCCATTATGAGCTTTATGCTTCAAATTTTATATAATAAATGCCACACGGTATCTGGTTCACCTCTTAATCTTCAACCACTTCTTTAGACATGCCTAACCAAAAGAAATGAAATGAAGAAACCGAGACTCCACCTTTGAAGGGAATGCACCATCTACCACTTTTAAAAGATAAATAATCTCATCTCCCCTTCCACTTAGACAAAATACATAATCATTTGCAACAGGAAACAGATTAGAGGATTTGAACTACAAGAACTACTTAAATAAGACGTGTTTTGTTTTGTTTTGCCTAAGGGGTAAGTTAGAATTTATAAAGGTGACTGTCAACTAGATTTCCTCTACCTTTTAAAATTGGCATCCGAGATCATTCTAAATTGGCAACATACTCCCAGCGGAAGCCCTAAGCTAACCCATCTGTTGGGTAAAAAAAAACACGAATATACCAAGCATTGGCATGAATCAAGATGTCTGACCATGCAAGGTTAGTACTGAATCGGCATAAGCTTGGTTTAGAAATTGCAATGAACAGGTGATTTGCTTATATCATTGAATTCTAATTCTGAACAGAATTAATACAATGATCTGCTGCAGGGCAAGGACCAATTTAAACTATCAGCCCTAATTTTTGTGCTGAGTAGGACTTCTAGACTCTAGTAAACAAAGAGGCATCTATTCTTACATTGGTTTGCTGGGGAAGAAGCATGGGTCTACAATCTACTGTTAGTGATTTGTTGTACATTAAGTATGTAGGATTTCAATATAGAAAAAGGGGAATCTACGTTGTGAATGTGCATTCTTTGCAATCCAGTGGGTTCTTTGACATGAAAGGAATAATAGAATTTTTCATGATCAATTTATTAATATCAACGGTCATACTAAAAAAAATTGCTAATGTCAAATTGTGAAGGGATAGGGTTGTCTTTCTTACATCTCTATAGGCAACTGCATCAGGATTCTTAAGGGGCCCATCATTAGTTGATATTCAAAGGGATTGAAAGGATGTTACAGTGTAATACTTCCACGTTCCTCTTCGTGAGAACATCTGGTTCCCATATATGTACTTCCCATCGATGCTATAAGTATTAACAGCATTTATTTATTATCTAAGAAATATGAATCTGAAAGAGTTTTACAAACTCATTTGCAATAATGTGTTTCACACAACCCCCTACGCAGAGAAGCTAAATTGCATGGGTGGGAGAACAGCTCCACTCATGAAGTATGAACCATAGTAGGTGAAATTCTCTCAAACAATACAGATCAAAGTTCACCAATTCAAAATGAAAGTTCAGCAATGAAAAACACGTAAAATGGTCATTTAACTAGTACTCTGCTACTACCAAGAAGCCAGTGGTAGAGTGAGGAATTTATCTCAGTGAAGTGAGACATAA
Source organism: Pelargonium nanum (assembly GCA_036897485.1). Classification (NCBI taxonomy): domain Eukaryota; kingdom Viridiplantae; phylum Streptophyta; class Magnoliopsida; order Geraniales; family Geraniaceae; genus Pelargonium; species Pelargonium nanum. The sequence continues at coordinate 5,453 of JAYMTF010001438.1, read as the reverse complement.
ATATATCTAATAGATCCTAATAGTATTAATTATCTTTTGTAAAATCTAATAACTACCGGTATGTGACATTTTTTGGGTACAGGTCTATTGACTTTGAAATTTAAAAGTGAACTCTATATTCTAGAGGTAAATTCTTAACTAAGTAACTGGGCTCCAAAAATTATACTGAAATCATTAAGCAATAAGACATGATTGCTGTCCCCTAGGAGATAGCGCAATGGTCAAGACACACATCTCCATGTGGGAGGTCGTGAGTTCAACTCCCATTGCGTCGGGTGGGGTGTGGTTTTGGGTTAAAGGGGAGAGCTACCCCATTGTGTAGCTCAACTGATAAATAAAAAAGACAGGACTGTTAAGTATGTTTTATTCTTAATTAAGTTACAATGGTTAAGTAGAAATTAATAAGTGACGGTTTAGCGATTTTACCTTAAACAAGAAAAGAAAAGTTTACTCAATTCCAAATTAAGAAATATATATTAACATTTTCGTTTAATTTCATTATTTTCTAGTTTCCACTTTCATCAACTTATTTTTATTCTCTTCTAAACCAACTTCTCTATCTCTTTCTTTGCAATCCATAGAAAATAGTATAGAGTCTAAGTACAATAAAATGCCTTTTGCATTATAGTTTTGGATATTTGATTTTCGATTTAGTTTTGTAAGTTATTTATTTCTACAAATGCAAAGTTGCATATAGATAAATTGTGAGATAACCATGTGATCAGGGGGGCACTATTCTTTCTTCCCTAAATTTAGTGAGGTCACTATCAAGAAAACTCGAACCTATTTTAAACTCATATAGTTTAATTTTTATAAATTCTGGGTAACCCATTTGGCTCCGCCTATGCATAGAAGCCATAACATAATTCCTGAAAATCTAACTGTATCACATTTCAAACAATAGAAATGGCATCAACTTAAGAAAGCACTATGTAGTGGCAACTCTTAGTTTGAATTGGACATACCTCTATTGGAATGTACAAAAACGAAACAACATCAACCTTCAGTATCTCCAAAACAGAAGTGCCAGCTTCTCTAAAAAGCTGAAACATAATGGAAAATGCATGTCACGAAGAGGCAAAGTAGCACAATGAATGTGAAAACTGCACTACTAAATGGCTTTAGTATCAACAGTCACAAGCATACATGAATCTCACTAAACTCCAACTGAAAATCAAGGCGTGTACTCTCCCCCAGATCTTCACTGGCCTGCGACTTGGTGGTCCTCAATTGAATGCCCATGATGTTATTATTAATGACAAGATTATGCTCTTGATGAATGAAACTAACATCCAGTTTTGGTAAATTGAAGCAAACCTATAAATGAAAAACATAACTTTTTGTCAGGTAATGGTTAGACTATTGGCAGTATATATCAGGCCATCATGATACCTAACCAATACAAAGAACAACAAAAATCATTACACACACTCACACAAAAATGCTACTAACAGAAACCATTGAAGTTGAGGAAATTTTCAACAGAATAGAAATGGTTGACTCTACATTTTCAACGATTGCATAAGTTAACTTTCTCTTTGTATTATTTACACGATTCCAGCACATATTTTACCTTAAAACCTCTTGGACTAAATACCCAATAATACATTGACAGCAAATAAGAGTTCAACCAAATGGTATCAATAACCACCATTAAATCCCTCTTTTGCCCACTGTTTTGGTTTTATTTAGTTGATGGTCAAAGAGATTACATGGCTGCTTCGAACCTTAATTTGCTTGACAATATCTTTTCACTCCTCAAGGAGTGGAAAATTTATTTCCAAGACAGACATCACTCTCTATCTTTTATATCAGAAACCCATATGTGAAGGTGATTTCTTCATTAATTTATCTCCAGTGCTCTACTTGCTTGAAAAGATCTCGACTTCTTCTCATGGACCAGTAAATCATTTTATCTCCAAGAAAATCCTGATATGATCTGTGAAATTTTATGTTACTGACGTGAATAAACTGTCTTAATAAGTACAAAAGAGACCTCTTTATATAGGATATCTAGACTGGAAATAGGAAACAAACTAGGACTACGAATTAAACTAAACATATAATTTTTTTCATGAAATCTTGAAGAAAGAGAATGAAAGAAAAGATTCTTAAAAATCGTGAAAAAGAGAAGATTTATTAGCCGGGCATGCAACGTAAGGTTGCTGCCGGAATGGCAGAAGCTTCAAGAGACTCAAACCAGTGAATCAGGAGGCTATGATACCATGTGAAATTTTATGTTATTGATGTAAATATACCGTCTCAACAAGTATAAAAGGAACCCCTTTATATAGGATATCTAGACAAAATATAGAAAACAAACTAAGATTAGGATTTAAACTAAACTTTCCTTACTACAATATATTTCCCAATTTGACCAACACTTTTCCTAATTCTAAGTCATCTTCACATGATTTAATGGACCAATGGTCTCTAAGAAGTCAAGAGATGCAGTTTTCTCAAATGGTAATAATTCCCTTCATCCATAGCAGGCATCCGTCTGCTAATGAAAGTGCCGAGTTGAGTTAAGTTCGACTATATAAAAAAAAAGTCAGAATATGAAGAACTGAACAAGAATGTAATTGAGTAACAATATGAAAAATGAAACACACAAATAGTACTAGGCAAGTTATCAAACTGTACAGTGGAGCTCACTTACCTTTTCTGGAAACTTAGATGTGAATTTCGTAAGTGCTGCAAGTTCTGCTTGTTTTTTTTGTGGCTTTTTAGATGCCACAGAATCAATAGATGAGCCTACATATTTAACTGTGCTAGAAGAAGTATCTGAGGAACTCCTTTTCTTTGTAAACAGCTCCTCGTTCAGTTTAACAGTGACCTCTCCACTGGTAATGTCCACATCTTTTATAACTATACCTACTTCCCTACAAAAGGATGAAGCAGATATGAAAACCATTAATTGATAAACAACTCATGTCACAATCAGGATATACATTTTTTTTTTTTTTTTTTGTATAAAGTAAAGCATGATGTGCTTAAAATGGGTATCCTCAACAATATAGCACACATAGACCCAGGATGAAGCCCAACAATATATGATCAAATCAACAAACTATGGTAGCCCTGAATAGTTAGTAACATCAACATAGTAACTAATAGGGGAAAATGATAGGAGAAAGAGAGAAAGAAAGATGAATGAGCTACCTATCATGACCAAATTCACAAGAAAGAGTGAGTTCTTCACAGCTAAAAAGACTAGAGGACCTTTCCGTCATGGCAACTGATGCCTGACCGGAAGATATGACTTCTCCATTGTTGAAGTTGGATAGTTGATCACAACCAACACGTGGTTCACCCATATGCACAAGAATAGGTAAGATCTTCAGTTTGACAAGCAAATCTGCCTTGGATCCACCAACTTTAGAAATATCAACACTCAGTTCCTTAACCTCTATAATAGATTTGGATGTCTGCAAATGGGAAATAAAATTTCAGGACATGATCAAGGCATTAGTAAAATGAATAGAAAACATGTTCAGCGAGCAAGGAGAAAATACATAGTTCTCAACAAGGAATATTGTATCTCTATTTTCTAATTGAAAAGGCCAACTATGGAATCTTTCTTCTTATACGCTCACTTCATATCACAGTCAAAACCAGTTCAATCTATTCCTAACAAAAGTTATTCCGCCTGCAAATGTTCTCTGCAGAGAAAATAAGTTTGTGTAGTTTTAGTGGGGAACCTAATCCCATACTCAAATGAACTCTCAGCCAACTCAAATCAACATTTCTCACCAAAGATTTCATAAATATAATCCTAGTTTTACATCATATTAAGGAAAAGAAAAGGAACAGATCAATATGTGTGTGTGTGTGTGTTATAGAATCATTGAAGTACAAAAAACCACATCTATTCTCTGTGTGTGCGCAAGCATGTTGCATGGAAGTTACAATTAAAATAGTAGAGGACCAAAAACAAGATTTAGACTGAACATGGCACTTAAAGAAAGAATGACAGTAATATCTGTGATTCAAATATAATCAGTCTAGCGCTACTTACCTTGACAACCAAATCTGTCAGAGAAACTGACAAAAACCTTGCCATGTTTGCCACAACCATCCACTTTCCCCTGCCTGAAGAGCGGCTGGAAGAGCGGGGCTTATGAGTTTTAGGCTTTTGTGAGCTTTTATTTGAGGGCCTCATCACAACTTCTAAGTCACAAATAAATAATTGCAGCTTTGGGTCTTTAGAGATAAATCCAACCCCAAGTTTGACCAAGGACTGCCGTAAGCCAAGTCTGATTTCACCAACAGACACTGATTCAACAGCACCCTGTAGATTACCAAAGTCATGAAATCTGCAAATAAAACAAAATGCAAAACTAACCCTTACGCTACAATTGCCCGCACAGGATCTGTCAAATATATTCAAAAGTGAAGAGCAATGGCATCACATTAATTATTGAATCGATGATTGCTTACGACTAAATGAAAGAAAACTTCTAGACAAGGGAAATTTTATTCTGAAATTATGAACAATAACATAGAAACAATATTCACATAAAAATGTAAGAAATTGATTGTAGTTCACCAACAACACATTCTCAAAGTACTTCAAACATTAATACTGTAACCTAGCTGAAATAATTCACAAAAGAACACGAATTCTTTCTTCCACGTCGTTATATGGCATTCAATAAATTATAAGTGGAGACAATTAAACAGAAAATACACAAGAAAATCAACCACAAACAATAGACAAGAAGATCAACACGTGAACGAACAGTTAATCAATGAAATACGATGAGTAAGGTTATGCAAAAGGAAATCTGGATTATCACTTATCACAAGTGGAGGGGGGGGGAGAGAGAGAGAGAGAGAGAGAGAGAGAGAGAGATCAAAGAGAGTAAAACCTTTCTGAACTTCAACACTATATCTCTTAAACACTTCCATCCACTAACTCGAAATCCAACAGATACTCCCACAGTCCGGCTTAGAATCCAAGATAACAGCCTAGAAGCAAACCTGGAAATAGAGCATCACAAAAATTACCAATTAAAACAACTTTAATCGCTAAGAAATTTTTAAGATATCGATAAATAAGGTGTAGCAGAGATACAATGAAAGTGATAATTACACTGGCCTGGCCTAGAGTTTAAAGTTACAGACTCCTTTCTATATTCCAACTTTACACAAACCTTGGTTGATATGCAAAAAGCTTCTACACTTATCAGCTGAATTTATTTTCCTACTTGACTTTCGTTTTCAGATATTTCGAATACCCCAAAGTTTATTTTTATTAATCAAAATAAAGATATCTTGAAATGGACTCACTCCCCCACCCCCACCCCCTCTTTAGTTAGTAGAAGCTAAATCTTCAATATAAATACTGTTGCAATCAAATCAAATTGAAAACCCAAAAATATATATACACTTCATACAGACTATGTTACTCAGATTACAAATTTAAAAGGCTTGCCTACGGACACAAACAC
>JAYMTF010001437.1:0-23389 GCA_036897485.1 Pelargonium nanum | reverse complement strand
AATTAAATATAATATAAAGTAATTTCTATGAAAAAGTTTTATAAAATAAAAAAAATACTTAAAATTAAAAACTCAAATTTAAACGTAATATTGAAAACAAATATTAAGCAATACGTCAACTATATATGTATAAACTAATACATAAGCAACATTTCCGTTATACATAAAATTAATTTTGTTCAATGCTCAATTCCATTCGAACCGTTAATTAATATGATTTTTCAATTATTTATTTTATACATAATTCAAATTCAGAATTTCATACAAAGACGCTATAAATATCATGACAATCTGTAAAGAGTATGAATTGTCTTAATAATATTTTAAATACACATTCTAATAACTCAATATTAATTTATAAACTAAAATTCGTAGATTTTAAAATATTAAATAGATATGTTGTTATTATTTGAATTTTAAATTTTAGTTAAACTGAAGAACTGCGAGAATATATTATTAAATCAAGTAACGTCAATGCAAACTAAAATAGAGTCCCGAGCAGCGCCGGGTAAAAGAACTAATTAAACCTATAAGACATAGTAAACATAGAGGTTGGCAAAAATAATATTTAATGTCACAATTATGATTTAAGATCCAACATTTGTTTTAGTCTTCATATATATTATTATTATTATTATTATTATCTATGACTTTGTTACTTTTTTTTTGTAAAGTAAAAACTTAGTCAATATATTTGTTAATGAATTAACTGCAATTGATTCCTAGAGATCATTTAAAGGTTAAGTGCTTGTTTGTCAACTCTATATTGCTTCTTTTTCCATTTTTATGTGAAGATACAAAGAAACTTGGAGAGAAAATGTGTTTAATAAAAAAAACATTTAAAAATCTTTTTCATCCTCCTCGATCTTAGCAAAAGAAAGATATAGTAATAGTTTCGAAGAATAATTGAAATACTTACTAAGCTTGAGAAGGAAGCAAGAGAAATATATTTTGGACCAAATATTTCATCTTCTACTGTTGACTCGTGACCGCAACACTCTACTATTATATCATCACATAACTTAAATTTACTTAGTTCAACATCTCTAAACAAAAGACACTCATTTCAAATTGAAAGATGATATTTATTTGATATATATAGTAATCTATCATTTTGAACTCAGGGTCAATTTAATTTACAAAGTCTGGATAGAACGTCTAACAAGTTAGTATGAAGTAAAAGTTTTTGTAAAAACGTATGTACTTGTTATTGATTTGTTGTTTGTAATGTTATTGATCTATCAAAATGTTTTGTATTTGTAAGTTAACAAACAAGTCCTTAATAAATACTAATATCTTTGTATTCGGTAATCGGTATAAAATGATTGTGTGATGCAATTGAACATGTTTTTTATTTGAAGTGGATTCAATGAACCAAATTAACCCCCAAAAGTCCCAAATTGCAGCCAACACCTTACCCTACGACCCCTCTTAATTCAAAGAGCAATTAAATCATTACTTAGGATTTCAATTTTTGCTCGCTTATTAGATAGAATTCAATATAAAATATCTACTCCGATCTTATATATCTCATTTTCACCCAAAATTTCACCCCATACTGTCGAGAATGAAGCTCAAACTCGATACTTCAAATAAAACTAAAAACGCTTAAACCGTTTGACCAAACATACAATTGTGGAATTTATGTGAGTTAAAAGTTGATAGGTACAACAAACAGAAAGAGAATAGAAAAAAGAAGCCCATAACAAAGAGCCCAACAAAGAAGATAACCAAAAACAGCCATATATAGCAATCACTACAGTACCCACCAAATGGAAGTGGTGGTACACTTTGGGTACAATTCAGTAATTACGGTTCTCTTCTCGATATTGTAAACCCACGCCCACAAAAGTCAATATTTCAGAGCATCACTTTAATTCGACCATCCAACATTTATTTTCAAATACCACAAACAACGTTTCTACAAAAATTCATAAATTTGATTTATTTATGTACCTTAGGTGGAAGATGGAATAATGTATGAAGCCACCCAAAAAGAGGGAACAGAACAAAAGTGTTGTAACTTAAAAAACTGTTGCTTTGTTCCTGTGATTGAACCTTTCTCCTACAAATATATACATAAAAAAGACTAGACTACTCAAAAGTGTTACATATACTAACATTACAAACACTCCAAATATAATACAAATTACAAAGACAGTGGCTACTACTATTCTCAATAATGAAGTTGTAACACAGTGAAAGACAATAACTAATTTCAACTTATTTGGTGCACAAAATAGAAAAATTAGAAAATGGTTTAGAATTAGGGGCAGGGGAGGCCATGTTTGTCCTTAGGAAGGGCAGCAAGAAAAAAATAGAGCCTAAGGGATTGGCTTTGGCTCTCTCCAAAACATCTCTATGCTCTGTCTTTAGACCCCACATCTCTCTCTCTCTCTCTCTCTCTAACCAAACTCAAAGGGTCTCACCATAAATACCCCTACAAATCTCCCATTCCATTCACACCACCTTCTCTCACCTCACCTCACCTCACCTTCCTCTCTTCTGCTCTGTTTCTCAATAAAATGGCCATCAGGAGATCAAACAAGCTGTCTCAGGCACAATTGATCAAGCAGATCTTGAAGAGGTGCTCTAGCTTGGGAAAGAAGCAAGGTGGGTTCGATCAAGATGGCCTACCGGAGGACGTACCCAAGGGCCATTTCGTGGTCTACGTCGGAGAAAACAGGACGAGGTACATAGTTCCGATTGCTTTCTTGACCCGACCCGAGTTCCAGAGCCTGCTCCACCAAGCGGAGGAGGAGTTCGGGTTCAACCACGACATGGGTCTCACCATTCCTTGCCAAGAACATGTTTTTGAATCTCTAACGTCCATGCTCAGATGCTGATCGAGATGTGCTCTACGTATGCTCAGTTTTTTTTGGGAGAAAATTGTTGAAGATGAAGCTGCTGACCTGCTTCTCTCTGGTTCTGATTTTCTCCTACTATTTATCTTTTTTTGGGTTGTTAATTTTTACATTTGACTCTGACCCAAATTGAAGCAGACCCATGAATATTACTATTTTTCTGGGCTCACATTGTAAATCTTGAAGAAATGAAGTAGACAAAAAAATTACCTCACGGTACTGTTGTGTACTGTGGGAGTTGTTGCTGTACTGAAATGTGTTGTTGTTGAACAATATCTAATGTGAAGGACACATCTGGTGTTTTTTTTAATACTCTGTTTCTCTCTCTCTCTCGTGCATGCAAATTTGCAGACATGCTTCACTGGTTTTTAGGCGTTGGTGTCTTTGGATTTACATTTTACTGCTTTTTATGTAAACCCTGTCTCTCTCTTCTTCACCAAACTGTTTAGCCGTTAGTTACTGTTATAACTTGTAACTAGAAGAAACCATAATCTATGGGATCCTTAACTCACAATTGAGCAAAGCTAACCACATAATTCAAGATTTTACTTGAACAATTTGAATTAAAATATAATATAAAATATTCATACATTATCAGTAGCATCATAAGTAACTGAAAATAAGAACGCTTATTTTACAAATAGTAAACTATTCATGCATGTCAAATACATATAAAGCTGAATCTTAACTGTCCATCACAACTAGCAAAAGATGAGACCCGCTACTCCACCTCCCTGAAAACCAAAGTTACAAAAAACACAAGATGAGACCCACTTTCCACCTATCACGGCCTGACACGTGCCTTACATGTATTTGATATGTAAAATGGTTGCATGCGCTGATACGCTCCTTTTTAAAATAAAAGAACTAAGATTTAGTCGGTTTTCTGAGAATCTATGTTTATTCACATGTCAAAGAGGATCGATGAAAGAAAAAAAGCATAAGGATTTGAATTAGTTTTGGTAAATGAGTTAACAAAAACTTATGCATTACGCAAAGGATTTGCAAATTTAAGGTTGCTTGAAATGGATGAAAGCAACAATTCAAAGATTTCCAAGGATCCCCTTGTTGCCATTTGCTTTGACAAGTAATTTTCTCAGTAATATTTTTCACCTCCAAATGTGTCCCTCCATTTAAGGGCTGTGTCCACGTGTACCATCCTACTCAACCCTATACCCTATAAACCTATTTCTTTTTCTTTTTTCCCTCACAGTTCATCAACTTCCAAATTCACAGTTTTTTTTTTCTTTTATCATGATGAGTCCATTATATGAGCAAGAAAAATCTCTAGATGGCCCACAAATGGACGGTTGAGATTGAATTGATGAAAAAAAAAAGGTAGCATTAAAAAATATTGGTGATTATGTTGCTGTTGCAGAAGAGGCCTTAAATGAAGGTAAATAAATGGTTTTAACCATAAAAAAACCAGCAGCAGCCAGCGTGGGCTTTTCTTAGCTTAGCTTTGAGGGGCAAAGTGGTCCATATTAATCAGTGGATCCAAACCGTACTGACCGGACAAAAACATCTAGACGGAGAACACAATGCCAACGGTTACTTTGTTGTTGGTTGCTACAGTGTCTATTAACATGTGTTGCCGTTTTGAACCGTTGGATTTTGGAGATGAGCCCGTGATCAACGGTGGGGACAGCCGAATTGGAGAGTGTGGCTGACATGAGTCATAAATTGGTTTAGTTATATAGCTAGCTAGGGTTGGTTGATGATTCACTAAGGTGAGAGAGAGAGAGAGGACGTTTAATATTTACGGGTTGTTAGGCAGATCAATATCTTTAACTCGTAATTTAGAAAATCAGTGTTTGCGAGACGTGTTGAATGTTTAGTATTACATCAAATATGTCGAGTACGATAAAATTAAATTATTATACCGGCTGAAATTAAGTCTTACGACACGAACACGGTTTGTTTATAAGCGGTTTATATTGACATGATACGGTCCAAAATATTTGTCCCGTTTAAGTTATATAAGTGATTTTTTTACCCGAGTTGAAAAGATTACACGAATTTGGCACAAACATAATTTGATATTAAAACGGATCATGTTCGCGTGTTATGAGAGTGGTGATCCAAATCGACAATTCTAATTGGTACCAAATGTACTCTGGTGCTTAATACTTCTCTTTTATCCAAGTCCAATAATGGATGTACTTTTAGAGGATATATCTAGATTTTAAGTGATTAGGGTTTGGTTACATGCTAATCTTAGCTTAATATTGGTTAAATTTCCATCCACATATATTTCATCTTTTTGGATTGTCTCTGACAAAAACAGGGAAAGGCAATTTACTACTTTGTAGAAAGGACTCATAAAGATTATAAAAATCATTTTGTATATAACAAGAAAAAGTCAGATTGAAGTCCCATCTCCACTCCCAGAATGTGAAAGTCTTCATGGCATGACTGAGATTCATGTTTTATATAATAGCTTCAATTAATTTTAACTAAATATATAAATGATTTTATTCATGCTCCTGTAATTATATATTTTATAAAACTTTGATCAACTATTTATAATACAAATTAAGATATTCCTCACAAAAACTACCTCTGCAAGTCTGCAACAGCATTTTCCTGATCATCTAACAATACTATTTTATTTCTTCAATCTTTGACCGAAACATAAAATTTAAAATAATTTTTTCTTTCTCAAGAATCTACCAGACCAAAAAATAAAAAATAAAACATTTAGGCAGAGGTTTCAGGGAACAGAAAACTATAGTTCCATCTTTTGAGAACTAGATATAGTCCCAACTAATCTTCAACAAAACATATGAAAACAAATTTCTAGTATATTGTTCAGTGAATCTATTTCTTTATTTATGTTCTCTTTACCAAGGTAAATTAATTAATAAAAAAATATATACATTCCAAGGTACTTGACTGTTGAAAACATTACTATTATTTTCTTAACTTGTGGTTACTTAAGCAGTTGTTGTTTTGTTGCTTGAATTAATGTGTAGCTTGAGTAAGATTAACGTTGTAATATGATAAATCTTGATTTAGAAGAATGAGAGGGTTAATTTATATTTTTGGCTTCGTAATTAACGGCTAAGGATGTTAATTGATTTAAGTCAACAGTTACAAAACATTTTTGTGCAGAAAAAAGGGACCACAATCTGTTGAAATGAAGACAAAGTTCACATGCAGAACAGTATTTGATCACTGAATAATGTGTCTTCATCATTCATATGAAATTGTTAATACATGCGCAAATTAAGGTTAATTTTTATGGTTGTTAATCTTCCATGTATTTGATTTTATTTTGAAGGTTTCACCAACATTTTGCAAGCTATTGTAGTTATAATTTTTTGGGGTCAGATTTATTGCGACATTGCAAATATAATGAATGATTTAAGTTATTATTCTTCATCCGAAAGAGATTAGCATTAGTAAAGGCCCAGCCGGCCGAGGTTACAAAAGTTTAACCAATTATTACATACAATGCTACAAAAGTAAAACTCTCTCGGGAGGATAAAATTTATCATCCTATCCACCTTTCTATTAATCTTTAAAATGATCGAATCATAAACGAGCCACCATCTTTAAGTGGATAAAGTCACTAAAATTTTATTAATTTAAATATTTTTTTGAAGAATCGACGAAATTTCTTTTCTAAAGGGCCAAAGTTCCCCAACCCGGTTGAACTTTGTATGCTTGATAGAACTTCTATTCACCCTCTTATCATCTTTGAAATGATCATATAATCACAGTGAGCCGTTATTTTAAATTTCTGAAGGCGATAACTAATATAATTATTAAAAATATAATAGAAGTATCGGTCTCCATAAAATTATCTTATTCTAATGAAACCGAAGACTCGACTAAATTTCTTTTCACATAACCTTGAATTTCTCTGACAGCTTGCATCTGAATTAAATTCACCCGGCTAGAGAATGAAGGAGGAATCCAAAACGTATATTATAGTATAATTGACAAATACTTTACACATTGCAACAAAATATCATGACTATTTTATTTATTGGAAGCACACTAATTACAAAACTATTAGGTTAATTTAGAGAGATTAACTGATCATTTAAGTCAGCATCAAAAATCAAGTTTTCAAAAGTGAAGATCTAAGACGTAAAACAACTTGCATTCCAAACAAAAACCAATTAATGATGTGTTTAGAGAACCAAATGATGGGTTTGATTAATACAAAACAGCCAAAAAGAATATGAATAAAATAATAAATAAAGTGTAGAATGATTAAGACATTGCTAGTTGGGTGATCATACAAATTAATGGGAAGAGGAATTCGGATAATCATGATCATCAAACTAACAACATGCTCATGTGCTTCCATCAAATCAAGTAGCTCCATTGTCACATTTTGTTTATTTTGTTGTCCATGGCATAATTGAAAAATGCACTAATGAGTAACTCAGCTGAGGGCCAAGCTTTTCATATAATAAAATTATTTAATTATAATCTAATCAATGATTGTTAATGGACCTTAAGACATCATCCACGTATATGAAACTATTAATTTTTTGGATTAAAACTGGGGTAATCAAATAATTAGTGAAAAAGGTTTGAAGATAGAATAATTGAAAATCCCATTTGGAGGAGTTGCTGTATATTTGTCTTAATTGGGGCAATCAAGAAAAAAGCTGTGGCTTAATCTGTTGTATCTTGTTTGGAAATAAAGATGGACATATTGCATATAGTAGTGGTGTGCCCTACATGAATCTAGGAAGTTTCTTGCTAAAACTAATATTTATTTATTTTCTTCAGAATTTTCTGGGTGTGAGTGAAAAGAGACAAGTGCATGATACATGATCACCCCCCCATATGGCTCATGACTTCAAATTTTTACCAACTTGCATTGCATGATTGCTGAACTGGTCATCATGAACAGAGAAACAAGTGACTAAAATGCAAGAAATGAGGATCAGAGAATTGTTGGGTTTTTATCTTTTATCGTTTATCTTGAAAGATTAAAGGCCGTTTACTTGTGAAGTATTTATCACGTGCTCGGAAAAACTGTTTTAGAAAAGAACTCAAAATTTTGTTTAGTTGCACATTTTTTTTTATTTTTTTCCTTTAGTTTTTTAAATAATAAACTCGTGGAGCATACGTTACGCATACATGCATATTTTTAACTTTTTCTTATGTTGTTTTTAATCCAAACTCAATATTAAAAATAAAAATATTTCAACTAAAAAGATTTTTGAAAATTTCTAAGTTTTCAACGTAAACTGAAAAACGAAAATAGAAAACAAAACTAAAATTGTTTTATACAACTAAGCGAACTCTAAAGTAAAACAATTTTAGCTCAAGGAGACATGAAACCAAGATTCTTGAAAACAAAATTTCGTTGCCAAAACCGCTTATATAAAAAGTCAGAACGAAAACAAAATCATCAATATATAAACCGTAGTGTTTGTATATAAAATATGTACTTATTTATTTTGGAAGGATCAATATAATAATTAAATCATTGTAATTTTCTCCCATCAAAACTGTTCACCATCCAAAAGTAACACAAAAACAATTTGTTTAAAAAGAAAAATGTTATTTTTCCAAACACTAGTAGTCATATAAGCACAAAGACTTGTAGAAAAATAAAGCATCGATCTCACAGTGAGACATAAAAATGGCGGTCAGTGTCATGAATAATGAATTTTGCATGCATGATATTGTTCATCTCTTCCACTTAATTTATTTAATGCAATATATATGTGCCCAACTGGTACGTGTTATGTTATTATCAAATAATAAAGCTAGCTCAAGCAATGAAGAAACACCATTTTTGCATTAAAAAAAGAAAGAAAGAGATATATACATATTCTGGGTTGGTCTGTGGACAAAGAGAGCCACTCATGTTGGGAGGTAAGCTGTTTTGTAGGGCACACATGTTGGAGTTTTCAAGCTCTCAAGCCCTAGCAATTTAGTTGTAATTATTATTGGTACAAACTTGTATATATCTGACCAACTATACTAGATCGATCAACCCTAGTCTTTGTGCAACTCGTTTTCAAATCACCAGTTATTTTCTTGCATGATTAATTAATGCACTCACTCTCTGTGTTCAAATCTAACGTTATATCCATTGTCGACCAAGCTTCACATGTTTATGTCGAACTCGTCCCTACTAAAATATGAAGAAAATATATATAAAGAAAAGTCAATTTTTATCGGGAAAAAATATCGAAGATGTATGGATCTTGATGTCTGCTTAGGGTTGCCCTAGCTGCCGGGCCAAACCAGCTTCTATAATTTATTTGTTGGTTTGTTATTAACTACCTAAGTATAAGGTGTTGTGTATTCAATGCTATTGTTCTTACGTGGGACGTATGAAGTCATAAGAGACTCGAATGATTTCTTACGTTTGTATTTGTTGATATTTTTCGACATAACTGATTAATGTTCAGTTCGATTATATAATTGGAAAAATTGCATATTACTGTCATGTGGAATGTCGTATGCATATTCATAATTTAACTACACTTATTTTTTTAATTATTACATAACTGTCGTAGACTTCTTCAAACTCATTCCGCCAATTACAATATTTTTTTCTAATATATGTAAAATGGTTTTAAAAGCCTTATTTCTCAATCTCACTCTAACTAAACTTGACCCTAACCCTCACACATTGAATAACACGAAAAGAATCACTCATTTCTCTCACCAATTACAGACCAAACCCCCCATGTTGCGACATCTTCTCGATGTTCCAAGTTCTCATTCGTTGAAGGAATTCGTTTTTCCTCCTCATGTTGCGGTCGTCTCGATGATAAGTACACGATCATCAAAGCACTCTAATTCGACCTCTATGCCGTGACATTATCTCGGTAACATAAAGTATCGATCATCAAAAGAAGTCATTTCCGCTGTGGAGCTTCTAAGTCACCGTCTCGTCGGGTCACTTCCAAGACATACTGTCTCACCAGCTCACCTCTAAGGTCCCTACTTCATTGGGTCACCTCCAAAGTCCCGTTCTTTTCTGGTTAATTCTAACTCTCCCTGACTTTATAGGAGGCTAGTTGAAGTGGCAAAGGCTAGAACTCTGACAGCTAAATGAGTCTCAAAGCATACCCCATTTTTACAAAACAAATCGCATGATGAGACACGACGAATTTTGTTTGTAAGTACAAATACTCTCCTTTTTGTTTTTTTTTTTGTTTTGATCAGCAAATACTCTCCTTTTTATTAAGAGGAGATGACACAATATCGACTTTTACTCGTGGTTTGGATTCTCTTAAAATATTATTTCTCTCACATTCAAGTAAATTTTTCACACACACCGGTGTCCACTGGTGTGACATCCTTGTACAGACACTAAGAACTCAGGAACAAGAACCAAAGCCTCTAGCTCCATTCCCAAGGTCCTATAAAATTTCCAATACGACGTCTATTACTTGTGTACAAGATGATAACACATTTTAATGTGGTGATTTGACATGTATAATAATAATAACAATAATTGGGGTTCTGTTTCTTAATTATCCAAATGTAATATCAAACTGAACATGTCTGGGCCTTCCTATTTGGTCCGGTGTGTTTTCATTCCTCAGCACAAGATAATATATGGTCACATTCTTAAGAAATGATTACATCACCTCATTATTAATATGTCTGGAAACTAAGTGAGAAAAGTTAAACATCAGTGACAATGTCAATAAATAGAGTTGCCATTTGAATCTTGGATCAATTCCATATCGATAAATAGTTACCTGAGTTCGATCTACAATTATTTTGAATCGGATATATTTTAGTATATAGTAAACAAATTTGTCCGATTAAATTTTATCAGCTGATTAGACAATTGACTGAATCACATCGGTTTTAAATCCAATTAGATTTCAATTTCCGCATGTTCTGATCCAAATTGCATGAGGCAGGAATACAAAAGCCCAATTATGCAGGCCCATGATTATATATTGTTTTGGCTCGGATAGTTGGAAATTAAGAAAGAAGCTTGCACACAGCAGATCTCTGGAAAAAAAACCATAATTTGAGAGAATTTTAATTTGATTCATTCATGATTCCAGAGCTAGCTTAGAAGCTCCTTTCATAGGCATAACAAAATATCGTAATAACAAACCAATATTTTAACTAACAAACATAACATGTCACAGAATCCATATTCTGCCAACTGTTTGCTCAAAAGAATTGTAAAACTGAAGTCAAACAAAACTGCAACACACATATATTCAATATGCTTTGGAATAGCTAGTTCTGAAACTGTCATGTTCAATTAAACAAATTACAAAAGACAAGGTGAAGAAAACTTAGATTATGGAGATCATATACAGCCCATAGTTACAAAAGAGAAAAAAAAATAATAACATGATGACAACTACCAAAGCAAATTCCAGTTTTGTGAGAGGAAGCTCAGAATACTATGATTCCCAACATTAAATGGCAGAGAACTCCACTCTACACCTTCTTTGCTGATGCTGTTTCTAATTATCAATGACCATTTTACTTGGTCTAGTAACCATTCTTTCCTTTTGATGAAAAAAATCTGCTAAATCCACGCGCTTGTTTTTCGGGTGTTGGTGTAGAGGAAGTTGATTTGGTAGGCCTGTGTTTGGTTTGCTTAGAACTCACTGGGGATCTCAAGTTTGATTCAGTTTCAGATGGGCTGCATGGAGAACTGTAGGAATCAATGTGACCATTGACAGAAGTAGCAGTGTCCATCTCAGAATGATCAAAGCTGTGCGTATTCATGCCACTGGTAGTAGGCTCATCCTCGTCCTTTTGGCTTCTCTCGCTGCATGGAGATCCCAATTCATTTGGAGGACGCATAGCATTCAACTGCTTGCTAAGAAGAAATATCGTCTCCTGACACTCCGCCAACTTCTCTGCTGCAGCTGTTATCTCATTATCCTGTTACCACAGAAGCCTTGTGTTTACAATCAAATCATCAACGAAGTAACAATACAGGAAACATCATTTACAGAGTAGCATCTGTTTTCAGTTCAGTATATTATATGAATTAACAAGAACAGACAAGAAATGGAACAAGCATCAAATAACTAAAGACCCAACTTCAAAGAATTGAAATTAAAAGTTACTCTTGGTAATTCGTTTGTTCTGTAACTCTTCTATGTTTCACTTTTAGATACTTTTCATTGGAAAGATTTGTACCCCAGCCCCCAGCATATTAAACACCTTCAAGTATAAATTTATGATTCATGCCTATAATTTTTATTTCATAACCCCAAACAGAAGATTGCTTCACCTGCTTGATCTTGATGTCAGCTTCAGCCGCCAAACATACAGAGCAGCTCTCCTTCCTGGCAACAATAGAATGTGTTAAGAGGCTGAATCGTATCTACAGAATTTGGAATTTCAAAAACAACGCAGATATATGTATTTGCCATGATAAAAATACTATATTAAAGAATGAAAATCTTGGTTTTATGATCTATTGAAAATGAGAATAGTATCCTAGCAGGCTCTAGCTAGCGCCCACCTGAATAGGCACAATAGGCAGTTGATACCAACCTTATAGTAAAGGAAGTTAGATGCTAACCTTTGTAATTGCTCTTGAAGATCACTGCATCTGGCCAAAGCATCTTGATGACCACTCTTTTCCTCTTGAAGCTCTTTTCCCAAACTTTCTGTTTTTGCTCGTAGAAGGTTCACTTCAGTTTCTAGCTCATCTGCACGTTTTTCAAGGGACCTATACGACTCAGCCATGCATTTAAGCTGTGTATCTGCCAAACTGTTTGATTTATGAGCAGAAGCCAATTGTGATTTAAGTTCTGCGAGAAGCTGCTCAGTTTCCAGTAATTGGGACTTCGTCATCTCCAGATTCTCAGTGCACCTAGCAAGATCCATTGCCATGTTATCCTTCTCTAATTTCAATTGCTCAAACCCCTCTAATGAGGATTTGGATGATGAGGCATTTGACTCGTAGTCCGAGCCCAAATGGCCATCGTCAGGAATTTCAGGATCAGAAATGTGAGCACAACCGTTCTGATATCTGTCTCCGGACGAGTCCTTTTGAACGGCCTTATTTTCAGGCAACGCAACTTTGTCAATGCAGTCAGGACTATTAGATCCTGCTTCAGTGCTCTTGTAGCCCAGGACATTAAATCTGAGTTCACTGGCATTAGCTAAAACATGAGCCAGATCAATAACAAAATCATCCCAACATTTAGTGTTGTATAACAGTTTACTGAAGGTGGCAGAGAAATTCTCAATTTTCTTGTTCAATGCATTGCCATCTGGACACGTGTCATAGACAGCCATTGCTTCTTTGCCCAGAAACAGCACAAAATCATGAATTTGAGAAATGGCCACCTTCATATCTTCACTAATCTTATGGACATCTTCTGTATTTGGTTTGCTATCCTGGAAGAAAGCAATCTCCTTCTCAGCAGTCACACCAGCATCCTCGGGACAAGCCTGTCGATCACATGCAGCATCAGGACAGTTTATTTGTTCTGCCGCAGAAGCTAGAGATCGAGGATGGAGAGTGCCTTGTGCATCCTCCACAACACATTTGATATCTTCCAAAAATTTACCCATATCGGTGTCCTGAGATACAGAATCAATTACCATAGATATTCTTGACCTGAGTTTCATCAGAGGTAGGTGATCCACATCAGATCCAGGATTAACTGCTGACACTTCCACACAATTGTGATGCTCTTCAGCCAGTAGTTCTTTGCCTGTCTCGACTTCTCCCAGATCACCAACATTCACCACATCAGATGGTTTATTGTTCGAAACATCTGCAGAAGAGATAGCTCCATTTGAGTCATTTGGTAAACACGCCAACTTCTCCATCTCCAGAAAGTCGTCCATGAGCTCCAGGTGGTTTTCAGCCTTATTTGGCTTATCAGAGTTCTTCTCTCTCTTGGAGTTTGAAAGCTCAGAAATAAGTCCTGTACCCCAAGACTCAGCACAGCTTCTGTCATCATCATTTCCATCTTCAGACATGGAGGTCATACTTGGTGGATGGCTTGCATTTTGACTTAAGAAACCTTCAGTTAAGATCTGAACAGTAGATCTTGGTGTGCTACTCTGGTGATTGTTGATTTGCAGTTGGGCTTCTAAACTTTGAAGCTTGCTAGCAGTCTTAGCACACATATTCCTTGATGACAGCAGTTCACTATTGCGCTTTGCCAAAGCTTCTTTCAGCATCTTTGTTTCTTCTTCCATTGCCAATAAACGTTCTGTCAGAAATTCATTCTCTTTATGGAATTTCTGTACATTATCAACAGAAAATTCAGTAATTTGGGCCATATGCGGACTGGGAGGCTTAACAGGGGACCTCTTTTGTCGAGTTTCTCCATAATCTCGGCCTAGACTCTCAACTTCTAGCTTCATTTGGGCAAGTGCAGCAGGACCAGGCAACTTCTTCCGAACAAGGCCACGTAATCTTTGGCATTCGGCTTCTAGCTTAGCTATCTTTTTTACACCCTCCATATGCTGTTTGTTGGCCACTTCAGCAGATCTCATACTCATGTTCTTTTCTTCATTGCGAATTTCAAGCTCTTTGGAGGCAATGTGAAGCTCATATTTGTGTGTATTTATTTCCCTTTCACATGACTCAATGTTGCTCTTCAACATCTCAATATCTGCCTCAGCTTGCGACTTTTCTTCACTTACTTTGACCAGCATGTTAGAACGCTCTTGCAGTGACCTTGAAAGTGCAGCATTTTCACCAGCAGACCTAAGGAGCTCTTGTTCTAGGTCCATTATCTTTGCTTCAAACTCGTGCTTAAGTTTTTCCATTTGTTTGGTTTTGGTATGAAC
Source organism: Pelargonium nanum (assembly GCA_036897485.1). Classification (NCBI taxonomy): domain Eukaryota; kingdom Viridiplantae; phylum Streptophyta; class Magnoliopsida; order Geraniales; family Geraniaceae; genus Pelargonium; species Pelargonium nanum. The sequence continues at coordinate 8,786 of JAYMTF010001437.1, read as the reverse complement.
AACATCTAGCAACTTCTGTTCATGTTCATCTTTCAGATTTCGTATTTGGCGCATGCACTCTTTTAGAGCACCATCCAAATGTGATGCCCGATCTTCAGCAGTGAGTTTAGATAGTGTGACAGTTTCTAGATGATTTTTCAAGGCAAGTGCTTCTGCTTCAGCCTTCTCCCAACCTGTTGCAAAGGTCATATTAATTTTAAAATTCAGGCCTAGAAGCCTTCCTCCAAAATGAACAGGAAACTATGCATTCAAGTAGAGGAATCAGATAAAAATCATACCTGAGACAGCTTCCTCGGCAACTTTAGCATGTTGTTTCACCAGATTTTCCTTAGTAGTAATCTCAGCCTGAACTGCAGCCAGAGCTTCAGTCAGCTTTTCATTTAAATCCTTAATCTCATCATCCTGCATCTTCATTTGCTCCTCATTTTTCTTCACTTCCTCCTCGTACGCCTTTATCTGTTCCTCCAACCCGGTCAGATGTGTATATGACTCCACAGATATCTGGACATACTTGGGTTTTTTGTAGTTGTCCTACTCACAAGGAATAAAACCAATAAGAAGAAATTTATAAAGACGTCAACAGACGAAAAGGATTCGGACTACAGATGCATATGAACACTCCATTTGACTTTCAGCGTGAAAAATAACAGGTTCTATTGAATAAAGAAAATAAATTAAGCAACTGTATTTCTTGACTGTTGAATATGTCCAATGAGCAAACAAGGAGAGAAAGAGATTCCTATGAGATATTCTCCACTGTTTTCTGCAGAGCAGAAAAAGTGGTGAGCCTCAGAAGTACACCCATGATGTGAGAAGCATACATCAAATGTTGAACAGCTTCCACTAAGGAAGCATTTGGCAAACAAAACATAACACTGATCAGACAGCAAGAGTAATAGGGCGCAGTACAAGATGGAGGCATGGAGCTGTACGAATGTCTGATTTCCAGAAGGAAAATGGATGCTAACCAAGCTCAGAATACTAATAAAAATGAACCAAATAGGTAGTGACTACAACCAAGAAGTGAGAAAAAGGGAGACTTGAGATAGAGCAAGAAATTGACAAGTGGCAGATAATGGGAAGCTATGCTGCAGAGTGCAGAACAATGATTAATAATCAGCACACAAGGTATATATAACAATATTAATCTTAGCAAGATGATTTATGCATTCAGAATTCATTGCTTACGTTATTAGTAAACTACACAAATAGACAATGGTGTGGAAAAAACAATAATGATAAATACGCAATGATGTTACTAAATATACCTGATCTGCCTGAGATGCCGCTGAAGCAATAGAAGCACTCGCAGAATCTAATATTGCAGCTGTTTTCTCGGCCGCTGCTTTCTCGGCCGCTGACTTGTCATGTGATTTTTTCTTCCAGGGCCAACTCCGCCGGTCCATCTAAAACAGTAGTCTGCAAACAAAGTGTTAAAATTACAAGAAATTGGCAAGAAAAAGATAGATCAAGAAAAGAACAATTGGATATATCCATGTATGACTATTGTATCACCTAAACCCCAAATCAATCATAACACAAAAGATTTAATGAGACCTTCACAAGCATGCCGGTACAATCATCCTACAAAAACATTTTGTTTTGCTAATGCATTTTCTGTTTCAACCAATGACTCACATAAACAAGAAAAATATTAGAGTTGAGAGAAAAAAATCACCAGGGTGCATGCTGCACTTGTATGTCTCATAATTTTATATTAAATTGGTATAAAACATTTAGAAGATGCCAGGATCCAGAACTTCTTTCGTATCAGGAGAAAGTATGAGAAGTCTATCATGACTCATGATGAACATATGGAAAAAAGCATCAAAACCAATTACAACAACCAAGCCATTCCCCAATGAGGTTGGGGTTGGGTACAAGAATCCTTTTGTAAGACTCTTGGGATCTTCTACTTATGTACTCTTCATGAACTCTGTCCTAGTTAATTCTATGTCACCGTCCAGCTATGCTGTTATGCATAACCATAATGTAGGAGGAAATGGAATTATAAACAGAAAATCATTGACTATTGTAAAGTTCTTCAAGTTCATGAAATTGTTCAGTTTTAAAAATAAGGTTTTTTTTACTAAGTTGCATGGACTGAACACAGAGGGAAGACAAGCTACTGGTGAAACATAAGCATCCTCCACTTTCCAAAAATTATACAGAAGTATAAATTGCTGAACATTTTGGTATACATAACATCACAAAAATGCAAGTAGAGACACAACGATGGTATTTTCTACCTACCACTCGTTTTCAGCAAAAAATTCAAATGCAGAACAATCTACTAATCGCAATCCTTTTAACTGTCCAAGAACCAACAAACTAACTCAAGCAGAGTCAAATTCGAAGTCTTGAACAACAGAGAAAATCGCGATTTCAAAAATCAAACCTCCTTGCTTTGTTTTTGTTTTTAACAATTCTCAATCAAGGTCAAACAACGAAAGGAAAACCAATTCCGAAATCACTATAGACATTAAAGAATTCAAAACAGGAAATGCAAGATTACTATAGACATTTAAGAACTCAATTCAGACAGGCAATGAAGAAAAAGATTCTGTAAGTAAATTATAAAGATGCTTTCTCACTTTAATTTTCTTAATACCCAAAAACAAAGAGAAAAATATTAACATATCAAGAGATAGCTGAATGTAGACTCCAAAACAAATACAATAAACCGATTTGGGTACATTATATCGGATACAATATGGCAGTAAGTGCACAGTATCAACTCTAAAGATCTGATAACAGAGCTCCCAACAGCTGAAGATTTCAATTCCAGATTAATTTTTTTAAGGTAACAATATATCATCTTTCTATTTCAGAAGAATCCGCCCCTTCCTCAATCAAATAAGATCCAACTGAGAAACCGACAGTTCAAATCCACAGTGGAAATAAGAAAATAACCAGAACAAAAACACAGCAAAAAAGCATCTGAGAAAGAATCCTGAATAAAATCAAAAACAGTTCTCAATGCGCTCACAAAAATGGGCTAAAAAACAATCAGCAAATCAAACAAGAAATCAAAACTCAATGTTCACCTCTAGAGAGAAGGAATCGACCTCTCACCGACAGAAAATAAAAAAGGCGAGCAATCTCCAATTTGACAAATCAAAAGAAGTAGAAGAAGAAAGGTCCGGAAATGTAACCGAAACCGCTTCCAGAAAACAGAAACAAACAATCCAAGAGCTTAAACACCACCGTTTCCGATTCTCTTTTTTCCTTTTTCACTCGCAAAGGCGTAAAGGACAAGGAACGCGGAATCAAGAGGTTCGAGAGCTGGAGAAATGGACTCACCAGTAGAAATGCAGCTTTTGGTCAGTCGAAAAAGTATCTGTGAAAACAAATTAATCAGAGAAAAAGGATCGAAGAGCTTATTATGTATAGAGAGTGATTGAGACCACACCACACCACACCCACAGGTGACAGTGAAAAGTAATAAGATCTAATCTCTCTTATGTGGACACAGCAATGGCGACGGAGGACACGGCGGAGCTAGTGGTGGTGGGTGAGCTGGGGCTGTTCTGTTCTGTGTCACTTAAAAGCCAGGACGTTGGAAAAGCTCCAAAACAATCACCTTTGAATTATTCTGATTTTTGGGGAAAATAAATACAGCCTCTAAATTACAATTATAATTATTAATTTTAAAATACAGTAATAATTTGTCTCTTTTATATACAGGGAACGGTAGGAGAAAAGACGGAGATGCCCCTGGGAAACGGAGTATTGGCGAGAGAATCCGGCACGCCTGTGGCAGAAGCAAGGTGCGAGGGAGGGTAGTGACTAGTGAGGGTGTGAGCTGTATCCGATATATGGAAAGTTCTGTTATATGTTTTGCGACTGTGGACCACCGCCACTACCACTTCCAGCTCATTCTTTTCTTTTTTGTTTTCGTTTTCGTTTTCGTTTTCGTGTGTGTTGTGTTGTGTTGCGGCTCAAGCTCAAGCTCAATCTCATTCTCATTCTCCGTGGTTTTGTACACAAACACATAGCTACTCAATTTTAAAATCCACAACACATAATTCTCTTAAAAGTATTTGTCCACTACAATTAACTACTTTAAACTTTTAAATCCAAATTTTGTTATCTAAAATACTATTATACCCTCATTTAATATTAAATTTTTAAATAGTAATATTTTATTTGAATTTGTGAAGATTAATCAATAGTTTTTGACATTGTATAATATTTTTGTTCTCTCTTATGAATCCCAATATATTCATACGAATTATGTGCTAAATATTATAACATGTGAAAGACTATTGATTTTTCTTCACAAATTAAAAAAATAGCATTATTTGAAAATTTAAGATTGAAAGAATGGTATAATAGTCTTTTTAAAGAACAATTTTAAATTTAAAAGTTTAAGGTAGTTAATTGTCGTGGACAAATATTTTAGGGGAGTTATGTGTCGTGGGTTTTTAAATTGGGTAGTCATCTGTTTGTGGACAAAATCACGAAAAATGTTTGTGTAATTACCCCTTTTATTTATATGTAATAGTATAATTATAAATTTTACTAATCTATCAGTACTAGACTATTAAATATTAAAGTATTTCTATATAATTCAGAATTATTGTTACATAAGATCGTCCAACAAAGATAACGAGAATTATCCAAATTATAATTTGGAGTCATGGTCAATTTATCATTACATTAGGTCAACAAACAACTATAAAAAAAAAGTGGTCATATTCACGGCCGACCAATATCAATTTGAGTCTCCAGACCGTTGGTCAACAATAATACTAAAATGGTCTACCTCATATAGCGAAAACATGTATATTTGACTTTGAGATCGACCTTTATCACAATTGGTTATATCTGGCTGTTTTTCAACCGTAATATTAAGATGGTCTACTGCCGACTTATATCTTCTTTACATAAAACGTACTATTTTTCTATAGAATCAAAATAAATTTCAATTGTATTATGTTATTTATTCTCTACACTGCACTTCAGATGAATATTTAGTATGGATTAAAGATATATAAGTCATTAATCATACTAAAGGTATATGGGATAAAAAAAAATCACAACAGTAGTCTCCTACCTCTTGTGGAAAAAAAAAACTTCTGCCATAGCTCGAGCGTGAAGCAAAATTGTTTGGAACGAGATAATACTAGCTCTAAGAGTCAAACGTTTTTTTTTTTTTTGGTCTCAGTGTCTATAATTATTGAGTATGCAATAATCAATTAAAGAACCCAAACGAACACTTAGGTGGGTTGAGTAGGTGAATTTCCATAGCAATTAGCAGCTACAGTGGTCCATTTGGGGTTAAGTGAACAAGAAAATCCCAAGATTAGCTGTCTTAAACCAAATCAGTAGCTCCCAAGAAAAACATTAAACACTGCCTAATCTCATTGACTACGAACCAATTTTTGTTAGAGCAAGACGAGCACAGCAATGATTTACATGCCTAATTAAGGCAACCTTGTCTCTGCATTCATCACCGTTGGATTAGGATAATACTTTTTTTTTACGAAGAATTAGGATAATACTAATAGTATCCACCAACAATGTATTCAACGTTTTGTGTTTTCAAGTCACACCTAGACCATACCATGATAATATTATTTATTTTTATAGGTTTGGATGGCTTTGGATTCATTATAGATAATCAAATTTACAATCTTTCATTTTCAACATTATACATTGCTGCTAATAATTGTACGTGTAATACTATATACTTATTATTAGTTAATATTATGTATTTAGTAAACGACAAATATTTGATTGAACTCAACTAAATGTGTAGTTATTCTTATCCGTTTTATTTATGTAACATTAATCTTGATTGATAAATGTTAACTTAAATTATTATTTTATTCACAAACTTTTGTCTTGAAAACATAGATTTCATGGTAGGTCATTAAAGTATGATTTTGTGTGTGTTATAAGCAACCTTGTGGTTAGAGGCAAGTGTGATGGGAAAGTTTAACTTATCCAAATCCATAATTTTACCATGTTTAGCTTAATAATCTGTTGATGATTAAGATTTGATTAAATCGTCATTTTTCCTATAAAACTCTATATTTTATGAAACTTTAGTGTGCCTATTGTATAATGGAGCAAATGTGAAATTCACGTAAGACAATTTAATAACCTTTATTTAACATTAATGTACAGGACAATGCCTTTTTTTTCCCAATCTAATGCTGACTTTAGTCTCTATGTTCTTTTACTTTTCTTGTTTCATCTTATATATATTGGCAATGTGGACCATGTAAAAAAAAGAGTTTTTTTCTATAACAATAATAAAACAAAAGTAAGTTAATGTTTAACGTTTTTTTTATTCCATTACTACAGATATGTTTTAAAACAAGCAAACACTACTAGAATTCAAGTTGTTATCGACAATAAGCGTCCCATGTCTATTGCTATATCCCGCTAGCGAGATATTGGAATACAAGCGGAAGAATGACCAGTTATTCCATATTAGGTTGACCAGGACCGGACTGGGCCAATTAGGAAGTGCCAAGTCCGGGTGGGATCGAGCCCGATCTGGTTTGGTCCAGGTCACCGATTCGAGCTACTTCTAGATAAACCTAATATCAGTACTTCACAATAACATAATTGTAATAACAAAAATGAAATAAACTTCTAGTTTTGTGTTTGATACAAGTAAAACAAGAATTCATTAATCATTACATGTAGTATACAAATAAGTTTGAGAGCGCAAAAAATCGGAGAAATAAAAAAATTCTCTTCCCATCTTTGTATCATTACCCTAAATAAATTTTTCATATTCTTCTTGGTCGGATAGAAGATTATAAGTCTCGGTTAAATTATCATTTATCATTCTCAATCAAATATGAGAAATCAATCATTACATTACACTTCACAGATAAAAATCGGTTAAAATGATGAAATGAATCGTACGTGGTCAATACAAACAAGAAAAGTATTAAACTAATTGGATTCATTGCAAACAAATGAAAAATAGACAATTGTTGCATGTGTTCCATGTACAGAATCAATTGGTGAATGCTAATACTAGATGATTGTCATCTACTTCCATAAATTAGCCACCTGCCATCTTTTGTTCAATGCACTTGTTACAATTAGCTGATGGAACATAAAAACAAATTGATGATGATTTTGTCCCTCAAACATATTAAAGACTAGCTAGTCCCCTAAGAGGCCACAAATATCGAATTTCCCATGTGAGGTTGTAATTTCGTATTTTATTTTTTACCAAATTTAATTATATATTATCACTCACTCACATAGTCATCAAATCGTTTGAAATATAAAACAAATACTACTACTATATAGAATGTCATTATGCTTACATAGATTTGTTAAATACTCATGCAAAACGACAAATTTGTGTTGTTTCTTTGCATTATGCATGAGAAACAAAATAATGTTCCTCTCTAATCTATCTACTCTTCACAACCTAATTTAAAACCACATGCCATATATATAATGCTCCTTGATCATTGGTCCTCAAGCTTTGTGGTGGCCGATGGTAAGTGGTTATAGTTAAAACCAATAGCACATAATTGAATAAACAATTTCATGTTAAAATGATGATTTTGACCCTTATGAAGCAATGTTTTCAAACAATTAACAATTTAATTAGCAAAAAAGTTAGGTCCATATCGGATTAGTTTACTGGTATAAAATTTGTGGCTATTAGACTATTTGTGAATCAAGTGGCCCATCGATTAGTTAGGTCATATGAGTTTGTGTCAGATCCAGAGGGTACGATAAGTCTTCAAGATCCAATCCCGCCGAATGATTTGTTTTTTTTTTATACGAGTAATTAAAATAATGATTTTTTCCCTAAAAAATTACATTTAACTTATTGGTGAATGTGTTTTAAATACATTTATTTTACATACAGTTACGGGTGGTTAACTAGACAAAATATGATAGGGTAAAAAAGATTTATTAGTCCCAATTACTTGCATTTATTAGTTCAAAACTAAAATTTTACCTTAGTGGATTTTGTAACGTAAATGACAGCTGAATTATGGAAAAAGAAAAACCATAAAACAAAAAAATATGTTTATTTAATACTGTAACTGTGAAAGATAGCTGAGTGTAAAAAGGTAGTGCAGTTTCAGCTACTTTGTATAGTAGCTTGTAGCAAACAACATAGGAGTAAATAAGATCCTAGGTTCAGTTAAGTCAACAAAACACAGTGTCGTTGATCTGACCGTTTAGTTACATCTGTAACCACTTTTCACTTGTAAAAAGCTTGCTTTAGTATTTGATTTGTTACCGACGGCTGTGATTTGCATACGCTGCAGTCTTCTTTTGAGATGGATGAATTTGGGACGTAGGATTAGAATCTTTTGTAGTCGCATAAGCAAAAATCAGAGATACAGTCACATAATGCCACGCAAGTTAATGACAGTAGCACGAGGCACACTGTGATTGGAACTTGTGTGGTAAAAAAAACATGTAAAGTTGTGCGCGTGCGAATGGAGATCAGTATGGGTTGCGATGCGGATACGGTTCGGTGGATACGAGACCCAAAACCACAAATGGAGCGAGTGTGGCCCCACAGGCAACGTAGCGCGTAAGATAGACCATATCTTAAATTTTTTTTTTAAAGGAAATATGCTAGTACTTCTCATTAATCTAAATCAAGCCATAAGGCGTACAAACTAAAGCAATAGAAATAGGAAACTAACCAACTAAATAAAAGTAAACAGCAACAACTAAAGCAAAACAAATAAAAAGATAGTTTCAGAAGTGGCTGGAAACCACTTAAGCAGATGTGTAATGACACTTGAAATAGGCTGCCTTTGACAACAACCTTTAAA
>JAYMTF010001436.1:0-23396 GCA_036897485.1 Pelargonium nanum | reverse complement strand
AGCACCGCGTGCTTGGTACAACAAAATTGACGAATTCTTCCGCAAGAACGGCTTTTGAGAGGAACCTCCATGAAGCTACTTTGTATGTGAAAAAACAAGGTACGACTGGATTACTTATTGTCAGTCTTTATGTTGATGAGATGATCTATACTAGCTATTCTATGCAATTAATTCATGAGTTTCATATATCAATGAAAAGACGTTTGATATGACTGATTTGGGAGAGCAGCAATATTTTCTGAGGATGGAGATTTTCAAACTCAGGAAGGCATATTCATGTCGCAAAAGAAATACGTGGATGATACATTGAAGAAATTCAACATGCAAGATTGCAAGGTTGTTGCAACGCCAATGAATATCAATGAAAAATTGAGCTTGGATGACGATACAAAAAGGGCAGATGCAAGCATTTACAGAAGCTTGGTTCGAAGGTTAATTTTATCTCACTCATTCTCGACCTGATGTTACTTATTATGTTGGCATGCTATCTCGTTTTATGCACAGTCCAACAAAGCATCACTTTGGAGCTACAAAGAGAGTTCTACGCAATTTGGCTAGAATTAAAAATTATGGAATCTGGTTTTGCAAGACGAATGAGTTCAACCGAAAGGATACACGGACAACGACGGGGCTGGTTCTATGGAAGATAGGAAGAGCACGTCCGGCAACTGTTTTGTCCTTGGAACAACTGCCATATCTTGGAATTCGAAAAAGCAGGCCACTGTAGCTTTATCATCAACGGAAGTTGAGTATGTGGCAGCCTCCGCAGCGAGTTGTCAATCAGTTTGGTTAAGGAAAATTCTTAAGGACTCGGGGCAGGAACAAATTAAAGCTACTAGCATAATGTCGGACAGCAAGTCAGCTGTAATGCTAGCAAAGAATCCGGTTCATCACAGCCAGACGAAGCACATAAAAATTAAACACCATTTTATAAGGGAGCTGATTACAAAAAAAAGAGATTCAACTAGAAAGTTGTCGAAGTGAAGAACAAGTTGCAAACTTGCTCACAAAGAGTCTGCCTCAAGCAAAACATGAAGAACTCAGCGGCAAAATGGGAGTTTCGACGTTCGAATAAAGGGGGAGTGTTAAAATTGTTTGTTTAATTTTCACTTGTTTGTTAAGGAATAATATTCTTACTGATTTATCTCCTTAAAATCAGTTAAGATATTGAGATTTTATAGGCTTAGTATTTTCTCTTATTTGATATTATTGTTGTTGTTGTTTCTGCCTATTTAAATAGCTCTGATTTGCTATTAATAAAATCATCTGCAGTATCTCCATTGTTTACTAAATTACTCTTTTGTTCTGATTCTTTTCCTATAGCTCTTAATATTTCTCCAACAAAGAGTAACTACTTTTTTTTTTCCTCAAAATAGAAAGGATAGACACTTGTTTTAGAACAACAATAATAGTTTAGAGTTTATCATTAAAATCTCAAATCTTTTTTTTTCTTCGTCAAAATTTTATATTTTGTTTTGTTGAATTACAGGGTTATTGAGAAAATTTACAGAAAAGTTAATTACTTTAATTACTTTACTATATTTATCGTTGTATTATCATAATCATATCTTAAAACAAAGTAAAGGAATACTAACTTATTATAAGAATGTTACTGACAGGTCATACATAGCTAATTTCTTTATAATAAAAAAAGAAAGTCATTTCAAGGCGAACGAGCACATTTTTTCACTACAAAAAATAGACAAGACACATACATTAGAATTGTGTTAGCATATGAGATGTATGTGTTTCATCAAATCAATCATGATCACAAACATAGCTGTAAACTCACCAACAGATCTAGACAACTTTGATGTAAAACAACAAAAAAACTGAACAAAACCAAATATTCAAAGAAAGCAATTCTACAACTCAAAAGAAATATGACAGTATTTGAATTGAGAGGCTCAAATGCTTGAGATTGATGGAGAAAGAGAGTTACGGAATAGAAATTGTTTGAACTAGAGGACTCCAAAAAATGGATTTTTGATGGCGGAGTCGAGCTCAGAACCAGCTGAATTCAGCACTGCCATGTCCACCTTGTCCCTTGGCAGAAACAAGAACTCTCCCCCTTCTATTTTCTCAAACCCACACAGCTCCAGAAACTCTATGCCTCCTTTCAGTGAACCAACTCTTTCCTGTTAACACATCACATTCAATCAGTGGGCCACAAGAACTTGGAGAAGACCGTTTGCATAATTCTTGAGGGAGGTCTGAGCAGATAGTATGAATCGGACAAATATGCGTAATAATAGTACCTAGCTAGACCAACAATACACTACTCCGTATATAATAAAAAGCTCCTGACCTGAATAGATGGATTGCTGAGTCTAATTTTTCTGAATTTCTCCTCATTAGGATTCTTGGCAACATTCCCGACAAAAGTCAGCAGAGTCTGGAATGCTCTTTTAACTTTGGCATCATCATCCTGGTAGCAGTCAGTGACAATAGACAAAAACATAAGTCAGATCAGATTTACTGTTTTTAACATATAAATTCACTCATCATTAGACAGTTTTAATATAGACATTTTCTATATTTCACTAATATAGAATATATCTTATGTTCTTGGTACATGTGACATTTCAATTACTACGACAACCATTTCCCAGTTAAATATAGTTTTGGTATCACACTTCTAACACTTTTGTTAAGAGTTATTACGAATATATAAAATATATCTATATGTTAACAGTAGTGGGAAATACCCATGCAATTTCCTTTTGCTATTGTATCCATCCACACACTGTTTTCGGGTAGGTCAAGATTAGAATCTAAGCCGCGTCTTTTTTCTTACTTGTTCTACAGGTGAGATTTGTATCTAAAAGACATATCTCAACTCTGGCATATGCTGATATGCATCCTCAGCCAATCCCCAAGAATAACAACTTATACTAACTACAGTATTTCTCACCAGAATATGGAATATATTGTATCATTTCAACATTGGGATCACTACACCCCAGACGTTGCCTTCTCCATTGGGCCAGCAACGTAAGACAATTTACCATCCAAGTTAAGTAGCACTAGAAATTTCATTACGGAGTCTCTAACAAACATTAGAAGACGTGAAAATATTTTGGAAGTAGACAATCATAATTAATAATGGGGTGATAGCAGAAACCCAAGCCTTGTGGAAGAAACTGGTTTGGAAAACTGACCAAGTCACAATGAATTTCAGTCGGTACTCACCTTGTGATTTTGTTTAAGAGATCGTAGACACTCCCTCATTTGCTCAGTCTTAGTGGCGGGCCTGATGGGTAATGAGCTCTGCAGTTTCAAAAAAGGAGATACTTACAACACATGTCAATCAGGAATCAAGATACAACTTCATGAAACTAAAAAGACAACATAACACCTTCTTCTCCTGCTGCACAACAGGTGCTGAAGGTTTTGCAGCTTCAGGGTCCTCTGGTGGCAACCCAAGCTTCCGCCTTCTCTCTGCCTGCATTCAACAAGAACAAACAAATTAATCCAACTAAAAGTACTTGAAGGACCTAACTGAAAAGGGCAAAGAATGAGTCCTGAACATAAATCATACTTTATTATACAGTAATATGTCCAGTCAGCTCTTATTTTTCCTGTCCCATACCATCCTTTCAGTTCTTTTAATTCTCTTACATCTTTTCTTAACTGATTTATATAAGTAACAATAAGTTCATTTGAGGTCAGAGCCAAAACAGTACGGAGAATTGAAAAAGTATTGACACGCAGCAAAATTCACAAGATTTTAAACTGATTAGCCATCCCTAGTACAGTCATCACATCCATAAAAATAAATCAAGAAATTATGTTATACAATGCGAAAGCATCACACATTATATATTGGAATTGGAGTTAAAATACTACATGTAATCAGCCAAGACAATCCCACATATTAAGCAGTTCACAACTAGCAAACTAGCACAACCACTGAAACACGTTTCTATTTCTTATGTTGTTTGCCCCCTAGAGGAATGCTTTAGTTGATGATTAAAGCATGTAAAATTAACATAGCACATAGTCTTCGTTGAAATCCTGCAACAAATACTAGAGTAGATAGAAAAATACACAAGACATTCCTAGGTTTACAAAATATTTATAGATTTATTGAAACCTTGTCTTCTTCCAATTTCTGGCGAATTTTCTCTCTAGCTTTTCTCTCCTCCTCTTTCTCTGCTTTCCTCAAAGCCATCAAACTGCAAGAGGAAACTCATCTATCATCCAAATGGAAAATAAACTGCGGAGAAAGAGCACCTAAAGCTGAAAATGCATATACAGAAAGGACAAAAGAACACATATATTAGATCAGGTCTAACCGTTTTCTTTCATTTTCTTCTTCCATTCGCTTGGCTTCTAGGAGTTCCTTGCCCACTCGAATCCTCTCCTGAAAAAGTAATAAACACAAATTTAATAAACTAAGTTCCCAAGATGTAGGAAGAGAATTTGCTAAGCCTTTTAATAAATTGAACAGCAATGTAAGCACAAAACATAACGAAGTGAAAAGAGAAGCAAAATTCTAAGTCAAACACTACACAAGCAAACAGAGCTATTTCCATATATAACATTATTTGGATCAGTCGAGTATAAGAACTTCAGAATCTAGTATCTAAATTAAGGAAAGTCAACTGTTGGAAGGAAGGTATGGTGGTATCCATTGTTATTTAATTTGATCTATATATAATCAAGCCCATGTCATCCATCTCAAAATTCTAATTTTACCTAAGCCTATTTCAAAACTCATAATTTTACATTTCTTTAACATAAAGTATAAGAGATCATGGTTGTATAACCATCTTCCAAATGATTTTACCCCATTATGAGAAAAGATACACGAGCACACAATTGTATGATGGAACTAAAGCAACTTTAAGGATATTACCAACTCAGTCACTTCACCAAGAAACAATAAGAATAAGTGGAAGCTAGGAATTTCATATATTTGCCAAGCTAGATGATCAACTCCAGCCTTTTGGTTGCCTTTCTATGAGCAACAACTCTACTCAAGGAGGATGTAAACAAAAACCATGGAATGAATGTTTCACAAATATAAGTCATATAATTGGACAAAGCAGTAACTGAGAACATTTTACAGCACCTTTTCTCTCTCTCTTTCCATTCTCCTCTCTTCTTCCTCTTTCTTCTTGCGAGCTCGCTCCCTTGTATAAAAGAACAATTAGTATCAGAAAGAGCAGAATGATATTAAGAAACATTTGAAAATATGGTAATTATGAGCAAATTGCCAAAAGGAAGAATATGCACAAAGAGCTCAAGCTTTGCATGCACGTCAAGTTTAACATACAGTAAGAATAATAAAATGGGCAAATTAACCAATGGAGTAAAATACCAAATAAACAAGATCATGCACATTCTTCAATATCATTGGCATAGGGCAGGAATAATAAGGCCACTGAATGCACAACAGTCCAAATAAAAAAGTTAATATAAAAACTCTGAGAGAGAGAGAGAGAGGTGGACTTAGAAAAAGAGTAGTCAGCATTTGGATTAGTAGAGCAATAAGATTTTTGTCATTTACGAAATGAAGTGGCATACGATCATTAATTGTTTCCAAAGGTTGAAACCTCATGATGACTAGAGAATGGGAAATACCCTGGACGGTGGACAGGAAAACCGTCATTCTAACTCCACACAAGACAAAAATATAAAACTGCCATATTTTTCGCAATAAATCATCTTTCAGAGAACTAGTTTGAGTTTCTAAGAGGTTAGTTAGACAACAATACTTTGCAAAGTCAAAATTACGCATTATTAAAAGGTCAGTAAGCTGATCAGCTGCAACCAATAAATGAAAAACTCTAAATAAAAAAATAAAAACTAAAAACCAACTGCGTCAAAGAAATAATGGCAATAGTTGATCTTGACCAGCAGAACGCAGCACCTGCAAAAGCTTCCATTGCAAAGATGACAAAACAGTAATGGCATAACATGATGCCTCCAATGACCCTTGAAATGCACAAAATAAGCAATACCTGAGTTCTTGGGCTTTGATCCTAACTTCTTCTGGCGTGAGAGAAGGTTTAGAAGCCTCAGCTTTGGTGTTGGCAGGTACCTGAGTAGGGAAGACAGTTGAATCATGAAGAATTTTTTTGTATTAGAAACCACCACAGAGAAGGTAGGAGGTCAGGACTTGGGTACCAGGACACTATCTTTCAAAATAAGTAAAGAGACTGAACAAAATGAGAATTATGAGCATTTTGTACCAAGGGGTAAAAATACAGCATGCTTTTTCCTTGATGTGCTAATCACAAAATACAACAGAATATAACAAAGATGAATCACAAAGAAGAAACAAATACTTCCTACGTCACAAAGTGGATGTCTTCTTTCTCGAAAAAAATTGTTCCAAAATAAGTGTCTTCTTTCTTTTTTAGAAAGTTAGTTACACATGAATTGCCAGTAATATTCTTAAAATAAGTTAGAATATGTGAATGTTTGAGTGATTTTTGATGTATTATTAACAATAGAAATACCCAATTGATACTGTACAAGAATACCAATTAGGATCCCTAAAACTAAGAGTTTCCCATTGTTCAAAGTATTTCCTATTTTCTACCATTCTAATATTCATACAATTATAACACTCCACCTCAAGCTTGAAGCGTAGATGTCATATGCTCCAAGCTTGTTACATATATATTCCAGGTGCACTTTTGATATACTTAAAGATTCCCAGTGTAGCTTTCCAATGAGAGTCACAAGGAGAGTTCGAGAACTGGCTCACTAACAGCAAACAAGATTATATGGTAGAGTTAGTGTGGGATAGTTAAGCCTTCCTAACAATGTCCGATATTTTCCCAAATCTGCTAGAGGCTTCCCTTGTCCTGGTAGGAGTTTAATATTGGGATCCATTGGAGTATTAATTGGTCTGCAGTCTAATAGGCCAGCTTCCTCGAGAATATTGAAGGCATATTTCTGTTGGGATATTGAAACCTCATCTTTTAACTTTGCAACTTCAATGTCTTAGAAGTATTTGAGTTTTCCCATATCTTTGGTTTGATAATGTTTGTATAAAGTGATCCTTTAGACGTTGGATACCGTTGAGATCATATCCAGTGATTACTAAGTCGTCGACTTGTTTACATTCACAAGTATATCATAGTGTCATATTGTTCTCTCATGTCACCTAAAATCCCTAATTAATTCACCGTGAGAATCACATGTAGGTAATGAAAATAGTGAAAGTGGGACAAAAAGGATGGATGGAAGTTAGAAGGAAGAAATGGAAAACTAAAGTGCATTTAAGCAAAGATAGCAAAACAAGGGCGTCATTTCAATATATATTTGCTGGAATTATTCTACTCATAATGAATATGATGTATGTACATAGAGAGAAATGGGATAGTAAAAGCTAAAGAAAATGAATAAAAGATGAGAAACAGTAGTATCTTTAAAGAAGAAATAACATCTAAACATAAATGTCATACCAATGGCATCTCATCAATATCCATGTCATTCTCATGCTCGACTAACCAGTTAACAGCAGCCTCAAGGCTAGTGTTACCTGAAGGAAAGAAAAACCAAAATTTAGATAACAACAAAGACCGCAACAATCTACAAATCATATACATGAAGATTCAAATAATGTGCATATGATTTACAAGCCATCAAACCCAGCAACCAGTGAATACGGGTTTTTACAGTACACAAACACACCAAAAACTCAAATGAGCAGATTGGCTCACTTACACCCCAGTAAACTGTTAATCTGTAATTGTTTTCTAGTCCTTGTTGTAGCTATGAGCTAACTATTGTCTTCTAATTTATATCATATCCTACATCAAACTCAACAAATATCTGTTTACAGTCTGGCGCACATCATCTAGCAGCTATGTTGCACGAATACGTCAATTTGTGAAAGGTATCCATACCGGATACGTATAGGAGATGAATACGCTTGAATACGACTAAACTACGTATCCCATACACTATTTGGCGTATGGACCTTAAAAGGGAAAAGAATTGGCTACATTGCTGGATACGTAGTTGGTTACATATCTACGCCAAATACAGTCGACTGAAAGTTCATAGTTAGGTTGTTATATTTGTGTAGAATAGAACCCTAGTTGATTACTTGATATTATAATAATTATGCCTTTGGTTAGTTCATTAACACTATATAACTACTATTAATCAATTTAAATTAGTTCTTTATTATATAGTGTTTATTTTTTAGTTTTTTTTTTGTGTGCATTATATTAGTTATATTATTTGGGTACTTCATTAATTTTACATCTATGCTCATATTTATCTAAGTAGTTTTTATTATAGATGAGTTTTATATAAAGTATATATACTTATTTATTATTTTTATATAATGTATCGCAACATGTCATATTGACGTATTCTAGTTTTCATGAAAATTATGTATCCACGTGACCACATTGTGTCGTATACTGTATTTTGTATTCATATAATTGCAACGGAATCTAACAACACAAATTCCCACTTATTGTCAACATTGAATTCCTTGTTTACCGAGTAAGTTAACTGAACCAACTGAACTATGAAACTCCAGTGTTAGAATTACAATCAAGCAGTACCAATACCCTGAACCAATGTCATAAGGAGCTGGTGGAGGGGGCTAAGCAAAAAGAAACTACTAGAACCAAGAAATGTAACAAAAGATTCATCCTCAACTAGTGACAAAATATTACAAGAAATTAACTAATAAAGAAGTCATATGTTAGTATTTGTCAATGACCTAACCTGAATAATGAAGGGCTCGAGTTGCTCGTGCTACTGGGAAACCCATTCCTTCAAGTTCCTGAAGCAGATTTTTGTCAACCTCTGGCACAACCATTTCTACAGACAGACACACAAAGAGAGAGAGAGAGAGAGAGAGAGAGAGAGATTTAATATCAGATGACAACAAAGTGAACGTATCTAAATGACCAACCAATAACTATTTATAACACATGAACGTCAACGACTGAGAGTCATGATGTTGTATGCAGGTTTTCAAATTCCCTCTCCTTAGGTGTAGGTGTAGTATATACTATTAATTTTGGGTACCATAATGTCACAATGTTGTATAAAGAAGAATAATTAAGGCCTACGACGTTCAAAACCCCAAAAATTAGGATATAAGACCTTTCACATAGGATAGCAAAAGGAACAGAATACCACTAAAATCCCCAACTTTTATCATGTGATTTAGATCCTTCTAGATGGGTTAGGATATCCAATCTTTATAAATAATAGATTGTTTACTGACTATTCTGCTTATTCCATTAAAGAGAAAACAAGAAATCAATGAAACACTCTTCAAGAGTTCAAGGATCTTTCTCTACCAAGGATTATGGTCTGGAAGGATCACCTCAAAGCTGGCTCTTCAATAATATGAAATCCCAGCCACCATAATTTAGATCCTCAGAAGATTCTCCCAAAGAATTTGAATACAAAAGGTATGCGAATAAAAAAAAAGTACTTTGTTTTTGGCGGGTAAGAAATCTAACTACCCTTTCAGATTCTGAAGTGCACACAAAAATTCACCAACCAGCAGTTAAAAATTAATTTGTATGCCACTATTATTATCTGAAAAATCCAAGATCAAAACTTTTTATGAGACAGTCTTCACTATAATACAAGTTTTCTTTATCTTTAACTGAATGCACTGCTCTTGTTCCAAATCAAATGACTTTTTATTTACAATTTTGCGGACATTGGTGCTTTGAGTAACATTCTATAACAAGCAATGCATACTTAAAAAAAGATGCTCTAACTGGAAATAACAATGGAAAGGGCCAAAGGCAGATCAGAATATCTTGTAGCATCAATAAGACAATATAGGAAACTAGAAGCAATATGATCCACATACACACAAATTTGAAACACAAGCATGATGAAAATCCTCCTAAGACAATTTTAATACAAAGAACATATTAACTGCAACAATACCTTCTGGCTGGCTGCTATTACTTCCATCAACAGGCTCTCCTAACTCTGCAGTCACCTTTGGTACCTCCAAACTTATTGGTTTTGCTGCTTCCAAAGTCTTATCCACAAATTCAGTATGTCCAGTTCTCTTGGTATGCAAATCACTTTCCTTCATAGTAAAAAAAAAGGCCAAAATTTCAAATTCAATTACGCTGTTATCCAGGTTTAGCAAAAAAAAAATACTATCTTTTGGCTATCTCAGTTTCAAAACCCAGCAAAACTATATCGTACTGGGTTTTAATAAAATAGCAACAACCTCAATCTAGTGGAGAATTTTGCTTAATTTGAATCAAATCGAAAGTTTTTCATTAACTTTAGATTTTTACTCTCTTCACATTCCAACACTTGGTCAGCGGGAAGAAAAAAAAAATCAGTGTTGTAAGTCTAGTAACTTCTTTTAAGCAACTATAGAAATGAATTAAGTGAGCATGATTGAATTGATTGAACTCTTCTTCATCCTACATTTTCTCAACAACAACAAAGCAGCAGCTTGCACTCTATTTTGTTAAGAGTAAAAGTTACAGCCTTGGAGCAAATTCGGGGAACATATTGCAACACACACAACCTAACTCCTACAGACAGCACAAGACTTCAAAATTGAATCTAAATCCACAAAACCCCCAACTCAGAAATAACCAAAAACCAGTTGTTACAGACAAATGAAAGCATCAGATGACAGATACAAAATTCTTGAAATAGTGTGCAGCCAGACGCCAAAGATGGTGATGAACTGGAACAAAATCAATAATTGGGTGACTTGTAGTAACTTCTTAAGCTACTATAGAAATGAATTAAGTGAGCATGATTGAACTCTTCTTCATCCTACATTTTCTCAACAACAAAGCAGCAGCTTGCACTCTATTCACTTAGAGTTAAAGTTACAGCCTTGGAGCAAATTCAGGGCACATATTGCAACAACACACAGCCTAACTCCTACAGACACCACAAGACTTCAAAATTGAATCTAAATCCACAAACCCCAACTCAGAAACAACCAAAAACCAATTGCTAGCAAGATCAATCCCAATTCAGAGAAATCACAGCATCAGATGACCGATACAAAATTCTTGAAATCATGTGAAGCCAAACACCAAAGATGGTGATGAACTGGAACAAAATCAACAATTGGGCGATTTTTAGTGAGAGATCGAATAGATACGGTTTTGGATCGGCAAGGCTTGCCGCAGGAGTTGCAGACGAGGTTGAGAACTGCCTCGGTGGATTCGGAGAAGTTGGAGTGAGCGGTGAGCTCGGCGTGCTCCTGAGCTTCGGCCACCGACTTCAGCAGCGCCCCACAGTCACCACACTTGAGCGAAACTCCGGTCGCCGCCATTGCTCGGAAATTTGATTTGATCGATCGGACGATCACAGGCCTGGTCTGGCCCTTTCGCCTTCTGGAATTGGGTGTTTGATTTGTCAAGTGACGAGTGCTATAGCTAAATAGTGAAAATTGCAGAAGCTACTCGCAATTCTCCTTAAATTTAAATATGTTCCATGTTCTTTATCTAATTGCTATTTGGACCCTACTTTATAAGGTGTTAAAAAACTGAACCAAACCGCTATAAAAAATTAAACGGTGATATATATTTAAATAAAACCAAACCAAACCAAATCGTTCTATTCACGGTATGAATTTTTTTGGTGCCAAACTACATGTGAGACTAATTTGAAACAAAAATAAATAGTTTAGATACCAAATTGAAACATCGTCAATTATTTGAGTACCAAATAGAAACAAAAACTAAATTAGGCACTAATTTGAAACCATATGTATAGTTAAGGTACCAAATTGGAGCATGTCAATAACTTTTTTTGAAACCCATCTCCAATTTTATTTAAAATTCAGCAAGTAAAATATCACAAATACAAACTGGACCCGATTGTCCTAACCAACTATCCAAACCCGAAATCGACCTCGACGACCTAGCCAAAGAATGGGCCACACCATTAGCCGATCTCCTAACAAAAGCAAAAACAACACTGACAAAAATAATCTACCAAGTCATAAATATCATCCAAAATCATACCACAAACACTGGACTCCTCCCCTCTAATTTGGATTGCATCAATAATTTATAATGAATCTGATTCAATAACTACGTCCAACCAACCTCTATCACGAAGCAAAGAAAGAGCTTCTCGTATAGCTAAGGCCTCCACCTCCCTTGCCTCTGACACCCCATCCCAACTCCTCCTCTCTCCTCTCCAACACCGACCACGTCAATCTCGAATAACCCATCCAACTCCTCCTCTCACCTCCCCAACACCGACCACGTCAATCTCGAATAACCCACCCAACTCCCACCCGACCTTCTCCCTCAAAAACTGCCCCATCACAATTCACCTTCAACCTCCCTCTCGGCGGCCTCTGGCACTCAACTCCCTCGACCACCTCCGACAGCCTCAGCTCCCCAACCTGTGGAGCTCTCTGTCTTCACCGCCGCCACCTATGTCTCCACCAACACCCCTCTGCTCCCTCGAACCTTCCTTCAACTTAGCCAATGTCGACCGCCAACCCTCTGCCACAGCCAAAGCTATCGTCATCTTCTCATTCGCCTCCAGCCACCTTCCCTCCCATACCCTCTTATTTCTTAATAATCATAAACCCCATGCTATGTCATTAACTTAAATACCAAATAGTAACAAAAATTAAACTAGGTACCAATTTGTAACAATTCGGGTTGGTTTTTAGACATAAATTGTATTGTTTTTTTGTGGGAATACCCAATGCGTCCCGAATTTTGTTATAATTGACTCAACCTTAACCCGACCGAATTTTACGGGAGGATAAATTCGTACCCAACTCCGACCCGAAATGGGTTGGATTTCGGGGTACCCGGCACGTCGGTAACCCTTTTGCCAGCTCTAGATATGTCATTCAGTTGTTCCTGGTTTCGGATGCCAACTGCCGGTGTCATTTTGCCACCACCAAAGAAACCAACTCAATCTCTCTTTTCACGCTTCCTTCTCTAGAAAATTCACATTTTCCCAAGAAAATCCGATCAAAATCAAACCAGACAGGCCAGCAGACTAAACCAAACCCCAAAACAACACGTCCATGATCTCTATTCCCTAATCGATCGCCGGGACGATGAGGCCGACCCATGACCTGTTCTTGAGCTTCCGTTCAACGCCCTTGTCTTCATTTCTCGATGGAACAAAAGTCATCCATGTCTTCACAGGGCGGCGATCCAGAGGTTTCCAAATTGATCGAGTGGGAGGACTTCGAACAGGAGCTTGCGAGGCTGTGGAGTCTTTTTTCTGCCCTCAACGATGCTAAGGAGAAGAAGCAGACTCTTCAACGGAGGCTTGAGTCGCTTATTCAGGTAGGGTTTTGCATATTGCTAAAATGATTTTTTGATATAATATTTTACATACAAACGTAATCAATTCTGTTTGGTTGGTTGGTAGGAAAGAGAAGGCAAAGAAAATTGAAACAGATTGAATTTGGTTTCACACAAAAATTGAGTTTGAGTAATTTTTGGATGGTGTGTTTTTGCAATTTCTGGTTTCAGGGCACATTTTAGGATAGTTGTGTGCTGGACTAAGTTTTAGCTGAACCAAAAATTGCTGTAATTCATTTTGATTCATCACAGCGACTATTACTTTTCCTTGAATTCTCTGAGAAGATGCTGGAAACAGAGAGTTTCCGTTGTCTTGATAGGGATATTGTTAATTTGGAGTTAGTAATTTGATTCATATTGGCTCTAGGCTTTGCAATGCCTGATGCTGGTCACATTCAAAGAACCTAACCTCAACCAAATGCATAATATGGGTTAGGATATGTTTATTTCTGGTTTGAGTTTTAAGTATCCACAACATTGTATTAACACATTTTCTTGGATAAGTCTATAGATTGGTTGGATTGGAATTTGTAGATCCTGAAACGAAGTAATTCTGACTCGCTTAACGCTCTGAATTAACTCCTACGTTCATTTTTAGAAGAAAGTTTAGGAAGGAAATGTAATAATTTTCAATTTTATGTTGATTCGTCATTTTTTCCAAAAGTTATTCCAAATGATTACTTTTCACAGCTAAACATTATTATCAGGTATAGATAATTGAGTTGTAGTCTTGTATTTGTATAATGATTTCCCCTGCATAAGGGCTAATATCTCCTTTTCTGATAGTGATGATATTTAGGATGTGTCAGCTAATGCATGGGCATCTTTAGTTTTCAATTCTCAATCATTGCTTCATGGAAGCACTTTATTTTTGTTGTTGAGAAAACTGTAGAACTGATGACTTCATTCAATGTAAGGTAATGCTTGTATATTTTGAGACAATCAAACTTAAAAAGGAAGACGCTTAGGACAAGTTCCCTTCATCTTCCCAGACCTATCATTTCTCCTCTTCTTCATCCAAGTCCTCGATGGGAAGGTAAATAATTATTTTGTTTTGGACACTTGTTGGAGATTTGAAAATCTGTTGTCCCGTGTATATCATTTTATCCATTTAGCTTCTAGGGAAGTGAAATCTTACTTAGACATGCAGAATGATAAAAAAGACACAGTGAAAGTGAACTGGATCACTAGATATTTCTTTGTACTTTAAGATTTTGTGTTTGATATTCATCTCTCTCTCTCTCCCACCATTTTTTTTGGAGTTCCTGGATTTTAATTGATTAGCCCGCGGATTAGCGGGCGGCAATACGTTGGGCAGGCCAAAGCTGAGTTGTTGAGTCAATCAAATGAACTTGAGGAGATGCGTGAGAAATTGGAAGCTAGACAAGGGGCCATGATAAACATGTCAATGCATAATGAGGTTGCAGTATTAGATGCTAAAACGCAAGAGGAGCGACTAAGCATTGATGTAAGATCGCTATTGGTTGCGGGGACAACACTTTCCGAAGCTAGGAAGCAGTTGCAGGTAAATTTAGTGAATTATTCTTTTTCACACTTCTCAATTTTTGTTGCATTCATGGTAACAAGATGTAGTTATAATGAAGTTTGGCCTGTTTCATTACTTTTTATTTGTAGATGACCAACTCAACTAAAAGGTTAAGTTAATAGTTGAATGCCCGACTTTAATTTTATACTCTAAGACGCCTCCTCACGTGCAAAGCTTATTATCGCTTTGCATGTGGTCCATGCACAAATATTCTTCTTGCCTTGTGCTGGAAATTTAACAAATTTTTAATCATTAGGGTGGCGGCAAGACTCAAACTTATGCCCTCTTGGTCCACAAGGCTCTAATACAGTGCAAAGAACTAAATTGACTAAAGGCTTAAATATATAGTTGAAAAGCCAACTTTTATTTTATACTCTTGACATTCTTAAAAGATGACAAACTTTATTATTTAATGCAACTCTAGTATGAAAATCAGTTTCGGCAGTAATTGAACATGGATTGTTTATAGTTCAATATTATAACTGTAAATGCTGTTATGTTGGACTTCATGAAAGTTTGTTGTGATAATTTTCACTTTAATATCTATTGACTTAAAACATAAACAAAATTTGAATAGGTTCTCTACGTTACTATGATGAAAGAGGTGATGGACATAACCTCATACCATGATAAATGCAATTATCATAGTTTTGATAAATCCTGCATGAGTATTTATCAAAGAGAAGAAAAATTATATAGTTAAAGGGTGGCTGCAACACATTGTTGGATATGTAGAGCTTTTCTTTTTCCTCCAAAAGAAAATTATACTGTTTACCAAACTGGCAGCAATAACTAAGTAAAATATGACATGGAAAAGATGAAAGGAGAAGTAATTGAAGTACATTTGGAGACATAGAACCCAACATGGAAGTGAGGGTGCAAGAAGAGGCTAGGGATGCTGCTTATTGGCAGTGTGGAAGTTATGCGCACACTCAAAGTTGGTGGATTGCTATCATACCATATAGAAAAATAATGCTTCTGTTTATGTACATGATTAAGAGTTTACAAGCAATTCTAATTTGGTATATACAAAGATATGATGGAAAATAGGAATTAAACTGTTACATTTATGAAAATTATTCAAATGGAAATCTTTGGTTTCATGATACTTCCTAACTCCTGTCACCTATCTTTGTTGATTTTCATATGTGGTCAGTCTATTCCTAGACTTTCTCTCCTTATTAACCCCAGACAAGAAGCCCCTTTCTTAACATGTTACTACTAGTCTACTATATTGCATAAAGAGCAAAATATTGAAATCTATTTCCCTTCTCCGTGTCTGCCTATCATGTCTTAGTCGTACCTTTCTAGTTACCAATGTAAAATACTATCTTGCTCTCCAATTATATTTTCCGTTTGTCTCCATACCTCCCATGAAAAACTCATTGAACTTCATTCTGGATACATCATTTTGGTTCTCCTGGTTAGCTGAAGGATCACAAAGTAAACGGCAAAATTTGAACTTTAAGCATATAAATAGCTAGAACATTTCACTTTTCGGCACAGTCACTTTGACTTTATGTTAAGAAATGCCCAAATGTGGGAAGATAAAGGAACTTAGTACTAAAGAATTTACAACTTAAGATGAGACTTTGAGATCTCTGCATTGTTGCTTACAGATAAAGATATACATTCAAGATATTGTCATTTGTTTCAAAGATAAGTATTCAGGTTCAACAACTTGGCTTTGCTTAATTTTCTTTAGGTCTTAGCATTTAAGGTCTAATTCATTTAAACAACTGATATCACTTCTGATTCTGTCCTTGGCTGACTGATATCTGTGTTGAGAAAAATGGACAATTTGTGGCCATTGACGCTGTATTCTTAGCGTGTCTTGGTTTTACAGCTTCACTGCACATAAGAACTCCACTAAGAATATTGAATCAGAGCAGTGAATTTTATTCCCAGGACTGTGATGGAGGGAGGAAACTACTGGTATCAGTGAAAATTGGAGCTAAATCTTGAAATGTGTATTTAGAAAGACTCGAAGGGGAAGACAATATGAAAACTAGAATATAAAGAAGGTTCCATTGTAGCTGTTGGATGTTAGTAATACCCTTTATCTTGAAATGGAAATTTATCACAAATTAAGAGGCTGTGGAAGGTGCAATATAACATCATTCTATAAAAAAACATAGTTCCATCCTTATTTTTGGTAAATTATTATTAGCCATGTTCTTCCTATTATTATTATTCCATTTTTCTCAGCTTGATTGGCTCTAGGGGTTTGTGTGTGTTGGTTTGACAGTGAAACTTGTCATGCTCTTATAACAGGAATCAAATATGTCACTTGCTGGGGAAAGGGGCTATGTTCGGCTCAAGAACTTGCAGAAAATGTTAAGAGTAAGGCAGCAATTTATGATATCGCAAGTTGCACTGCTCTTTCCTATTAGGACCTCAACTGGACTAGCACAAGAGCGAGAACTTGAATCATTTCCTAGCAGTCATAAGTCAGGTAATGTGCTTATGAGTTTGAACTGGATAAGAATAGTAATTTCATTCTCATAAAAAAAAAAGAATAGTAATTTCATTTGTGGAAAAACATAACACTGGAGAAGAAAAGTAGAGCGGATTCACATTATTGTATGGCTGAGTATTTAGATTACTTCTGCAATTATTACTACTTAATTTCAACAAATCACTTCATCTACGTTTAAGTTAAAGTATTATGAACCCAAGCCACTTAACAGCTGTACATTATGCAATATGTTTTCCGTCAGCCTGCCCACTTTTCGGGATTCACATAGCCCCGAACTGTATATCTCCGTTGTTTCTCTATTATCGCACTGGTTTTATCTATAGTTTGTGCATCATCCATATTTTTTACTTCATAGTTGATTGGATATGCATACTGATAAGCTTTCTGTGTTCTTTGAATTGTGATGTTGTTTGAACCGCCACTGTCAGGGGTCAGGGCCAATACTTTTGCATAATCTAAAATTGCTCAAGTTGTTGAAACTTGGCACAAAGAGTTTTCATTTCCTTCTGTTTTTATTTATCTTACAGTGAACTCTGCTGTGCCTAGACCCGTCACTGTTCAAGGATCCTTGACAATAATAGGTCTGCAGTTGACCGTGCTTCCCTTCGCGAAGATAAACTTTTTCACTGATAAGAAGGAGGTTCAGAGGTCTGCAACTGCTCTCGGATATGTTGCACATGTGTGTTCTTTCTTTCCTTGACATACTGTTACCTACCTGATAGTTTTAATTGTAGGCTAGGATCTTCTTTGTTCTATCCCGTGTTGGTGGTTCAACTTTGAGTCATTTGCTCTGTGAAGTTATGAGGGAACGGGGAAGCAATGGCCCATTTAACCGTCAAAATAAATTTCCTATGCTAGAATCTTTAACATTTTTATTCAAAATTATGCTCTACTTTCCTGGTTTTTTTGGTACAACGTAAATGAAGCTTTATTCCGAAAATTACGGAACAAAGTAAAGGAAAATTATAAATACCAAGAGTGCGAATCCTGCTAGGCGATATCCTTTATCCCAAATCAGTACTAATTATTTACGGGGTTCTCATACAGCAAGCGAAATTAAATATACGTTTTTGTAGATCTTTTTAGTTCTAAACTGGACTGATGCTCTCAGAGATAGGTCTTCTTTTTATTGATCAGTTTAGGTGGCAAGCTTTTGATAGCTTGGTTAGTTATCTGTTTAGCCAATAATTTCAAATATAATTTCATTTCATTT
The DNA here is from genome assembly GCA_036897485.1 of Pelargonium nanum. NCBI lineage: Eukaryota > Viridiplantae > Streptophyta > Magnoliopsida > Geraniales > Geraniaceae > Pelargonium > Pelargonium nanum. Next base: position 4,878 of record JAYMTF010001436.1, on the reverse strand, counting down.
TGTCACAGGCTGTTTCACTTGTAGCATCCTACTTAGAAGTTCCTTTACGATACCCTTTACGATTGGGTGGTTCCCATTCTTATATTAATGACTATGCACCTTCAGTAGTAGAGCCTTCATTGGCTGATTTACCATCAAATACAGAAGATTCATCAAATATGAAGGCCGTAGAGTTTCCTCTTTTTCTTGAAGGTCAAGACACAACAAGAGCGGCATATGCAGTATTTTTGTTGAACAAGGTATGCGTCCTTTTCATATTTTTTCTCTTTGCGTGAATAGTAGTCATGAATGGGACTGACCAGTTTGGACGATGCTATTACCCTCATATTAGAAGCTATCCTAGAAACAGAAATACACGGCAGCGTCAATAAATAAAAAAACTATGTTTTACATGAAAAGAATCTGTTCTTGCTATCTAATTGTCTTCATCATGGAGTGTTTTCAAAGAAAGAGGATTCTTTCTTAAACACATTTAAGGGATATATATCAGCTCTAATCAATAAATCTGTAGAAGGTTTGAGGAAATTCTTGTATAGGAAGTTAAGTGTAACCATGCTTTCATAATAGGGGGCCACGCTAGTTTTTGAAGAGTTTGTGAGTGTGATACAGAATCTTGAAATCTTTATGGATGCCTACTTGAGCCTTCTGAAACACTACTGAAAATTCTTAGATGAGTCAGTAGAGAAACTCTATTGTTTCACTCTTGGATCTTGGACTGTCAAACATCTTACTTTTGATGATTGTTTTTGAAAACCTCATTTGTTGTGAATGTATCATTATATATTGCCATTTGATTTCCTTGAACAGCTTTGTTTACTGTACAATATGGTGAAGTTAAGTTACCTTATGATTCTCGTCCTTGCTTGTAGGATTTAGAGCAATTGCTTAATTTCATTGGTGTAAAAAGTTTGGGACCCCGTCATGTATTGGCCAATTTGAAGGAGCTTCTGAGGACCATTCTGTCTGCAGACTACATAGATACTTGACATAGTCTCCTTGTTGTCCTGGCTTAAAGCTTAAACTTTTCTGTAAATGAAATGCTTATATTTATTCATAGGTGCAATTTTGTAAGGTAGCATCTTGTTGAATGCTTAATGTACTTGATTTGTTTACGAATGTGTTATTCGATTTCCAGTCTGGAATGTTGTGGTAATAGCATTTTGGAATTTGGATGAAATGAATTAGTTCCTTGACCCAAATAGAAAGGGCCAGTCTTTACTTGGTCTCGTCTGTTTGGGTTGTTACACAACTCCTGCAGCAGCTAAGTCTATAGAAATTTGAGGAAAAAGTTGTTTGGTTGTAGATTTACTGTAGCAGATGTCTGTAGAGTTTGAGGCTCGCAAGAGCTTTCTCCACGAGAGGTGGGAGGCTCCTGCAGAGATGACTATAGTTCATGTGGGGACTTTTAATCCCATTATGCCCTTAAAATTGTGATGGTTGATTACCAATCTAGCCTCAACCCAATTTATTCTTTAATGATTTTCAACCAACTCCTTTAGTAATCATCTTCAATGCACTGAAGGCCCTCATCACAGTAAAGAGAGTGGTAGAGAATGCAGTGCAAAAGAGTTGGAAGAGAACAACGAATTTGAGAGGATATTTCACAAAGATAAAAATCACTGAAACGGAGACACAAAATCTATAGTTTTTGTCTTCCATAAAAGGTACTTATTTTTTACTTCCATTTCATGTTTATAATCTAATTGAGTTTGCAATGGTATGGAGTAAAAGATTGAAATATGTTTTGGTTTTGTAAATGAATGAAAAAACACTGTAAGGTTGACCGATATATGTTGGTTCGACTTGTGATTTAAATTATTCACATTTTGTACTTTTATAGCAGACCGTGTTATTGTGAGGTCGTTAGACACATATGTATATGGGCCGGCCTACTAGTTAGATACACATAATAGAATTGTATGTGGTAGATCTATATATAATAGAGTCGATCACATGGTTAGATTTACATGATTTGGTTGACAAATGATCTCTCTTACTTCTGAACTTGAAGATCGTTCTTCCTTGGTGACATGATTCGCTTTCAAGCTCGTCCTCGATGACTTCTCCTTTGGCACTATAAGGTCGAACAAAGAGTGAGAAACAAAACGTCGTTTGGGACATTTGATGTTCTGGGTCGACCTCAGGATATCACAAGAATATGGTTACGATAAGTACTGGAAATTGAGTTCAATTGGGATGTTCGGGGTCGACCTAATTAAAGACAACTCTTGAGTTTAATAACATACATACATGTAATATATATTGGATTTAGAAAAAACAACGAATATATAATACTTTCTTATTTTAGTTTATTTATTAATGAAATGCTGTTTTGTAAAGCATCAATTTGGATTAGGGAATAATGTAAGACGGTTACAAATTACTTGGTACTCAAGAAAGACTTGTGTACTATATATATATATATATATATACATATACTCATTCACTTTCTCTTATAGTTGGCTATCACAGTGTCAGTGTTACAACAATGTCATGTTCCTCCATGGATCGAAAGAGAAAGCAAATCTCTCTTGAAACTAAGAATTTCCTTTATGGATCAACTGAAACTCGAGCTTGGTGGTGATTCCCGAGAGTACTATTCCTTGGTGGTGATTCCCGAGAGTACTATTCCTTCATCTCCATCATCAAATCTATCATCACCGTCGGCAGAACACCAGACGCCCTTTCACGAGCTTATAATTAAAGAAAAATTAATGTTAACTACTAATTCTTTTGCTTTGATATTTCACTTGATTATTTTTACAAGAGAATACACACACATTTATAGGGATATTGGAGTTCATGATCTTGACACCTAGAGGAACACTTGTCCTCTCGCATGTTATAATTGTTTGCATCCTAGCTACAAATATTGACATTTTTCTTCTTGCTTTAGATAAGTGCTTGCATGCTATATACACATGATACTTCTAGAAAGAAGTGTATTATAATTTAGGGTTAATTGCACGTGGCATGTACTTGTGACCATTTGCGTTGACTTACCCTAAACTTTATTTTCCAACTTTTGGCTACCATGTACTTTCACAACCTCATTCTGCCAGTTAGATTTAACTGAAAATTACCCTTTCTCATCATGTGCCATGCACATGACTCCCATCCATTAGTTTTCAAAATTCCAATTTATCCTTCTAAATGTTTGGGTTAATTGCACGTGGCTACATTGTACTTGTCACCATATGCGTTGGCTTACCCTAAACTTAATGTTTGCCGGAAAATGCATATAGTCGCCGGAAACCGCATAAAATTGCCGAAAAATGCAAAATTTTGACAAAACTTCATACTTTAACCAAAATCAATATTCCATTTTCTACCAGTGCCAAATTTCATCCAAATATTTAAAATTAATTATTTCCTTATTTCAATTACTTCCTTCATTTTCCCAATTTATTGATACTAACCAACTTTCAACCATCAAAAATCATCAAACAAAAACCCTACTAAAAAGTAAAAACAAAAACCCTACAAAAGGCGAGGTCAGATCCGGCTACGGCATGGAGTTGCAGGCGATCTTTACAACCATGACGTAAAGTTGCTAGTCTTCTTGTTCACGACGAGGAGTCGTTCGTCTTTTTCGGCCGCGGGAATGATAGAGACAGACCGATGACATTTGAGTGGCGCGAGCCGATTCTTCTCCATCGTTGGTGGCTGGGAGTGAAAAAGATGGATTAGTTGAAAGAGTTGATTGAGATGGGTGAGATGGAAAGAGGTGGGTGGAAGTGAAAGAGATGAGTGAGATGAAAAAAGGTAATGGGGGTAAGAATGATTTGGTCATTTCGTACTTAAACTAACGACGGAATCAGGTTATAAAAGTACAGGTAGCCAAAAATTGAAAAATGAAGTTTAGTGTAAGCCCACACAAATGATGACAGTGTAGCCACATTAATTTTGGTTTCGTCAAAGTAAAGAGATGTAAACTGCCTTAGTGAAGATAACTTAATATCGACCAATGAAAGAATTCACACACCATTAGGTTGGCCAAAAGTACAAAAGCATTGGGTTAATTAGTTTTGCCCCTGGAATGATCAATTTTATTGTCTTAACTCTTGCCTTATTTCGCGTATGGTTTTGACCCTTAAAGTCTTTGTGATTTTAGCCCTATTAACCTACTATATTAGGTCACTTACCACCACGTCACTTGTGTCCACCATGTAAGCCGCCACGTGTACAAAACTTGTTTGCTTGGCAAAACTCACACACTCCTCATGCTGACGTGGGTATTAATTATTTTTTAATTAAAAATTAAAATTAAAATTAAAACTCGATATATATATTTCTTGATAAGCAACGAGACAGCAAGTCTGCAAAAACCTGTGTTTCTCATTCCCTAATAGGGACGTCTAGATATTGGAACCATAATTTCAAAATTTAGAGGAAAAAACTAAATCTCAGTAGGAAAATAGGAAAACTTGGTTAACTTATTATTTTCCCAAAGCAGAAAATATGTCATCAATATCAATTTGCAGTGACATCTATCAAGGGCTGATAAAAAAATTAAACCGGTAAAAAAAAAATGGTAGTGAAGAAACAAAGTAAGACACTAAGACTTGGAATAGGAAACAAATAAAAAGTGACAAGCAAGTTAAAAAAGGAGAAAAAGACAAAAATAGGCTCAACGTGTAGAGAGAGTGGGATTGAAACTTGGAAAGGAAGGTATTGACAGTAACAAATATAGGAAACCTAAACCTAATCTGACTTGTACATTTCAATAGTCATCTCTGTATACTCTCTCCCTATATATTCTGTGGTGTGACTTGCGAGAGTCCAGAAATCAAGCGTAAACAATGTCTTCGTCCATTAATCAGAAGAGAAAGCGAATTTCTGTGGAAACTGAGAATTTCGTACTAAATAAAGTGAAGC
>JAYMTF010001435.1:0-23398 GCA_036897485.1 Pelargonium nanum | reverse complement strand
GAACAACGTAGCGTGCATGCATGCAGAGAGCCAGAGCCCAGAGGTTTTATATTAACGCACAAAAGGGGATTATTCGTGCTACTTAGTATTTGTTTTATATTTTTGTTTTGTGCACCAAATATGTATATACATGTCCTATTTAGCTAGCATTTTGTGGGGTATGTATTCTTGAACATATGTAAATAAGTTTATATATCAATACAAGATTAGCATTTTGATTTTGTTACTTGTTGCTGTTCTTTTCTCTTACAGAACATATATCTCTGGTGACGACACATTTGGTTTAGCATATTATAAAAATTGTGATAATGAGACAAATGAATTTTAAGGTCTCATTTTTTTTATATCTTATTTCTTGAGGATATATATATATAATCACAAAGTTAAAATGAGGGGGGCAATGTATCGCGTTATGATTGGTTGCAAGTCGTCATGGTGATGTCATGCTTATATCATGATGGTGTAATGATGATGTTATCATGCAGTAAGCATAAAACCACCATGATGTGGCAATCGATGATATCGTGATTATAAAGTTTTGAGCAAAGCGGGTCCGCCACGAGGGTCCCACAAGGGCAAATATATTTGGAAATGAGTTTGACTGCTCAAACGGACTCGGGTGACCTTGGGAGTCATCCCTTTAAAACCATGTAATTGTTTTCATTGTCCGGATGGTATTAGTTCACTGCGGAGCATATATGAAAAATACTTGTAAATCGGAAAGACAATATTGGATTTGTAATGCTGATTCGGACCATCAAACGATCTCGTAACTTGTTCCATTAAATTTGGAAAGTCATTTCTCAAGTCTGCTTGCTCTTGGTTTGTCAAGAAATGCAAGATGTAATAATATTTGATTTTGGGTCGTGTATCCAGGACTAAAATCATTTTTCAATTATTTGGACGCCTAAATGACATTAGATTATTTCTAGACATGATAATTCGTTGAAATTGGAGAGTCATTTTCCATGATTGGGTGTGAGACCCTTGACACCCTAGGAGTGTGAGACCCTCGACGATCTTCAACTATGGTGTTTAAATCTGACGAGCCTACAATTCAACTTCCCAAGCATGAAACACTTGAGATCTTACAACTATGGTGTTCTTATTGTGATTCTTTTTTAAAATGGATTGTTTAGTTACATTTCTTCAATATTTATATACCAATATAAAGAGCTTATTGCTCATGATGTTGCCTAATCTTTTCAGAGTCTCTCTCTCTCATCATTTCCAAGTGACCTCAATAATTGACATCGAGTAGTGCGGTTCAACCCGCAATCTGCCCACAACCCGCACTTAAAATGATCCACACTATTATTACTCTTTACGAACAGGGAACAATTTCAAATTCTCAAACCTGTAAGGTGCAGGTCGGGCCACAAAATTCATCTCTCGGACATATTACTCACCCATGAACACTTCTACTAATCAGAGGTACATGTCCTTATAAGAGGTCATTATTTTTATTTTATTATTATTTTAACTTATCAGTCAATAGTATGATAGCATGTGACAAATACAAACATAATTTCTCAAAAAATATTGATGAATATATATATAATAATTCAAGACTTAGCTTGAGTCTCATTAATAGGAAATTTGATTTTGATGAAGGCTCTTGCTAGCAATATTAATTGCAAAATAAAATTTTAGTGATCCAAATTTTAGTCGATACTCTAGTAACCAAAACGACCACGTGGGAATTGCGAAGTCTCCAAACGGCAGAGAAATATTTGTCACTGCATTTACGCACTGATCATCTATCCATTTCCATTGGACAAGAAATTATGTGATCCAAAAGTTTCTTTTCCATGCATGCATGGTCTCCTCATCCGCATGCACGTAACTCTCACATCACCCATTCTCATTACTTTCTGCTGTTATATAAACCCTTCACTTCTCCATCACCTACAATATTTAATTAGCTTTCATTTTATTTTCAATAAATAAAAAATAAAGATGGCATCTAATAAGATGCTTGCACTTGTTCTTATTGGCCTTCTTGTTTGCTCCACCGACGCCAGGACTCAGGTCAGCGACGGAAGAGGCTTGGAGAGCAAGGCCGGCTCAATTACCCAGGCGGGAATTCAGCATAATATACAACGGGCTGAGCGTCTAGATGCCGCTCAGAGGGCACGTGGTATAGGAGTTTTCGGACCCTGATGAGCAGCTGCCGGAGGTGGAGCCGGAGGAGGAAGAGGTGGTGGAGCCGGCGGTGGTGTAAAGTTTAACTCTAACGCTAACGCTAACGCTAACGCTAACGCTTCTGGTGGAGTACAAGTTCATCATTGAACAACGTAGCGTGCATGCATGCAGAGAGCCAGAGCCCAGAGGTTTTATATTAACGCACAAAAGGGGATCATTCGTGCTACTTAGTAAATGTTTTACTCCGTATATTTTTTGTATATACACATGTCCTATTTAGCTAGCATTTTGTGGGCCATGTATTCTTGAACATATGTAAATAAGTTTATATCGATACAAGATTAGCATTTTGATTTTGTTACTTGCTGGTGTTCTTTTCTCTTACAGAACATATATTCTGGTGATGATACTACCATTTCCCGAAGAAAATAAACACACTTCCCGTAAGAAACATAAAATAAAATCGTGTGATCAGAATGTTTAATATGTGCATATTCTTTGTAAAAAAAATGAAAAAAAACAAACAGTTTTATCCGGTTTGATAGGAGTAAATTAAAATACAAATGCACGCTTTTGCGAAATCTTCGTCTTGAACTTGAACTTTTAAATGATTGGGCTTTCACTATTGGTAAATTTTCGGAATGGGCTGTCGGGCTTGATCTTTGTATTTTGGTCTTGTGATTGGGTTTGTGCACTCACGAAATGTCACACCGTTAGCAAAATCTAAGGGCCCCCAGATTTCGCCTCGGGCGTGAGAATAAACGATTCTCGTCATGGAAAAAACGTTGAACAATTAAAGAATTCTAGAGAAAATTTAGAGAAAAAGCTGAGAACTCATATTGTGAAAATGACACAAAAATGAATCTCAAAGCCCCAAAAAAAGATACGTACCACGTGTCCTGAAATGAGTATTTATACTCACAGAGTTAAGATGATGAAGACGATGATTGATTGCAAGTTGTTATGGTAATGTCATGCTTGGATCATGATAATGTCATGTGTCAAATAAGACTTTCATTTATCAATTGATGATGTAATCATGAGGTAACCATACAACCATCATGATGTGGCAAAGCGGGCACACCTCGAGGGTCCCACGGGGCAAATATATTTGGAAATGAGTTTTGACTACTCAAACAAGCTCGGATGGCCTTGAGAGTTGTATAGTTAGATTCATATGATCGTTTCCATTATCCAAACAGTTTCAGTTAACCGCAAAGCAAATATTGAAAATATCCATAAATCGGGAAGCCAAATTCAGATTTGTAATGTTGATTCGGACCCTTGAATCTCGGTTGGTCTCGTAACTTGTTCCATTGAATTTGGAAGGTCATTTCCTATGTTTTTTGTGCCCTTGGTTTTTCAACAAGCTCGAGATAAAAATATTCAATTTTGGATCGTGTATCCGGGACCGAACTCATTTGTCAATGATTTGGACGCCTAAATGACTTTGAATTTCTTCGGAACACGGTCCGTTAGGATGGAGTAGTCATTTACCATGTTCGGGTGTGAGACCCTTGACGATCATCCACTATGATATTGGAATCAGATACGACTGCAACTTTCCAAGCATGAGACACTCGACATCCTACAAGTGTAAGACCCTCAATGCTCTTCAAAAGTGAGGTTGGACTTGGAGAAGCCAACAATTTGTCAAGCATGGGCTACTCTATATTATACAAGTTTGAGATGCTCAATGCCCTTCAAACAAAATGTTATATATGGAGAAGCCTGCAAATTTCCAGCATGAAATTCTTTTCGGACTGTTTTTCAATATTTATATATGAATATAAGGAGCTTCTTGCTGCAATGTTGCCTTAATCTTTTTGGACTCTCTCTCTCATCACTTCCAAATGACATTATAACTGATATCAAGTGGTGTGGTTCAACCGGCCTCCCGCCCACAAACCAGCACTTAAAATGACTTGCACTATTATTACAATTCACGGATGAGGTACAGTTTCATAATCTCAAACCCGCTAGGGACAGGTCGGGTTACATAAATTCATCTCAAGAATAGATTACTCGCCGGTGAACACTTTTATTGAGAGAAGAGGTCATACATTTAATTTAATGATTACTTTTATTATTATTTTTAACTTGTTAGCCTATATGGTAACAATGTGACAAATACAAACACAAAAAAATATTGATGAATGATATGATAATTTGATACTTAGCTTGTGTCTTATTAATGTGCTAAATGCTAACACGATAAATTAGAAAATAAAATATACTGTTACTTATACCTAATTTTAGTCTCATTAATGTTGATACTGTAGTAACCAAAACGACAACGTAGCAAGCGATCACTCGCTTCCGCCCATTTCTCTTACATACAAATATAGCACCACTGATCTCGAGTCTCGCCGTTGACATTTTCCATCGATAGCCAATAAGATCACGCCACCTCAACTCACCCCATACTCAAACCGAAACGAGCTTCCAATACCTTCCGGCGTCTCTCTTCAAAAGCCAACCCTACTCACTCGGATCATCTGGTTTTTCCAAATCGTCGGTTAATCAGGTAACATTTTCTTCTCTGCTCCTCCTGTTTGTTTCCCGGGAAAATCTGCTGATTGCGATGAGTAATGACTTCTCATTTCAACAATCCGATTCGTTTGCACATGCATGTGTATTTATACAATGTGTTTACGTTATTTTGTTTATGTTTGCATCAGTGGCTGTGATTGGTGTAAGATTGTTAATCTCGTTTTGGCTGTGAAAAAGGGGATCGAATCGATGATGTTGAGTGTTCTCAGAAGAAGAGTCGCCTATGGTGGCTCCTCTGCTTCCGTAAGAGATCTGATTTTCTTATCTCATTGTCTTTTTTTATTGAACTTTTTTTGTTGGGTATGTATTTGCGGTGAAGTTATAATGTAGCTGAGAATTGGAGCTCTGTGGGTGACCTTGATTTTATTGATGCCTTATTTCATTTATGTCAGATTTCAGGGCTGTCCCGGACAATTCGGTCTGTTGCATCTTCATCTAGAGCTGCCACCACCTTTGAGGAGGTACTGGTTGATTGATTGCTTTTTTCCTTCTCTTTTTCCTAGCATTCTTGGCTCTAATTTAGTCTATATTATCATTCTTATTAAATTTTGGAATGTTGTAATGTAATTATGATTGAGTGTCAGCATTGATATTTTGATTGATGTGGGCCTTGTTTGATGTTATTTACAATGGGATCATTATTTATTTTTTTTGAAAAATTAAGTATCTGTAGTTGCGATTCTCCTTTAATTTTAGGATGATAATTTCATTTGTACTCATTGTAATAGGCTATTCATGTAAGAGCAGTTGGGCATGTTCGGAAACTTTCCCAGCTCATTTCACCAGGTGAAATTTATGTATTTTTGTTTATATACTTGGTTGTTTATTATAGTTTATCATAGGGCTTAGTAGTCGCTGTTATCTTTGCTCTTTATTTCTGAAACCTTTTCTTCTATAACAGGTAGCTTGGTCAGTTTCAAGACATTGAGGTTGGTGAAACATTCTATGATTTCTCTTATCGTTTCTGTGGACTTAATATTTAAATGGAGGTTTACACTTATGAAGTAAGTGGTGAGGCCTTGAGATGGGCTATGACATTGTCAACTTATCCAAAATATATTTATTTCAATGCTACTTGCCTTAAACTAAACTTGAGGTTCGGTAAAGGTAAAATATTCATTGCCTTTAAACCTACTCTATCTTTTAGTGCCATGATGCCATCCCATGCAAGCAGGCTAAGTTGAGCCATGAGGTCTGAACCTTATTATGCCACTACACTTGAGTCAGTGATGGGGAGGATTACTCATTGTTATTAATGGTGCAAGTCACACTATGGCGCAAACCTCTTTTGGAGCCACGGCACAAGGCACAAGGCACAAGGCACAAGGCACACATACTTACTAAAAATTAGAAGGAAAAAAAAATTTCTATGTACACATAATAAATAATTTGAAATGCTTATGATGATATATTAGTGTTCATGAGGAATACTATTATATCGAATAGATTAATGAACTTTTGGCTGGTATGCAGGGGTGTAGCTGGAAGCTATCCAGAGGTTACCATGAAAAATTGGGGCAAGTCGTTTTCTTCAGACAGTGGTACGATACATCTCTGCGTGACACATACACATTCTCATGCTTTAGTGTTTGGTTGCTTAAGACATGGTGGCCATCTTAGCCCTTTCTACAAAATATTAGTTTTATGCTCTTACCTGAGCATCATAGTCATTAATTTGATTCATATTTCATTGCTTCACTAGATAATAGATTTCTGACACATGTTGTCTTTTATGTTCTTGAATGAGCAATTAATGGTTAAGAAGCATTAAGCTAGGTATTTCTTAGTGTGCACCTTAATTCGAAAGGGGCTTAATTTTGTGTATCTGTTTGGAGATCATGGTGACCAGTGTAATATTTTGTTAAAATGCCATGATTTTAGATTTAGGGACCAAACTTATTATTTTGTTGCTTTTTTTTTTTTCATACCAAGGCACCAAAAATATCATTCAATGTCTGCAATGAATGAACAGTAACATTTTTGGTGGTGGTTGAAAAGAGATCTATCAAACTCAAAACAGAGTGTTTCGAAACAAATATATGCCATGTGTTATTATACTACACTTTCTTTTGTATTTTATTGTTATTATAATAGTCTCACTTCCTTACTTGTGGTGGATGTAGGGGATTCAGTTGATGCTGTTGTTCCGTTTATGGGTGAATCTATTACAGATGGCACTTTGGCGAAGTTCTTGAAGAGTATGTTTTCATAGTAGTAATTTTGAAAATTATGCTGTCTTATGTTCTTTTTATGAATGTAAGAGCTTGTTTTTTTTTTTTTTGAGTACAGATCCAGGTGATAGGGTGGAAGCTGATGAGCCAATTGCTCAAATTGAAACAGATAAGGTGCCATTTACATGCATCATAGTTGAAGTTTTCCATCTACCTCACATCATCCCCACCCCGCCAATGGGAAATTTAGAGAAACCCATTTCACATTATCAGCGTAATTACCATGAATAATAATTTGTTGCTTATTTGCCATCAGGTGACAATCGACGTTCCTAGCCCTGAATCAGGTGTTCTTGAGAAGGTATTACTAGTAGTTTTGAATATTGATTTGTATTTTCAATCCTTTATAATTTATTGCGATTTAATTCTGCTTATTTTTGTTTAAAGTGTTATAGTTCTAATCCTTGGCTTCTCTGTTTAATTGTTGGCAGTTTGTAGCCAAAGAAGGAGATACTGTGGAACCAGGTCTTAAGATTGCTGTCATTTCAAAGTCCGGTGAAGGTATCAGCCATGCTGCTCCATCTGAGAAGCCATCAAAGCTAGCTGCCACACAGCCATCTCCCACTGAAGAGAAACCAAACACTAAAGGTGAAACTGCTCTTGTTGTGGAGAAGCCTAAACCTAAATCTTCATCTTCATCATATGTTATTCAACTTCACTTTCTGTATCTTCTTATGAATTTTTTATTATTTTATTAGTCTAATCTCTTTACTTGTGGTGGGTGTAGGGGATTCGGTTGATGCTGTTGTTCCATTTATGGGTGAATCTATTACTGATGGCGCTTTGAGCAAGTTCTTGAAGAGTATGTTGTCATATTAGTAATTTTGAAAATTTCCTTTTTTTTTTGCTTAATGATTTTAAGAGCTTGATTTTTGCATCCAATATTTTGAGTACAGATCTTGGTGACAGGGTGGAAGCTGATGAGCCAATCGCTCAAATTGAAACAGATAAGGTGCTTACTCAGTTGCAACATATATATTTGTAGTTCAAGTTTTCGGCAGCATCACGCCTAACCCCACCAAAGGAAAATAAAAAGAGAAACCCATGTAACAATATGAGAGATATTATCATGAATAATACTTTGTTGCTTCTTTTCCATTAGGTGACAATTGATGTTCCTAGCCCTGAATCAGGTGTTATTGAGAAGGTAATATTCAAAGTGATTTTAGTTTCTTTTCATTAAATTTTATTTCTTATTTGGTTTGATTCTGCTTATTTTGTAATAAGTGTCAGGATCCTAAATGTTACATGTGGCTTCTATATTTTTATTGCTGGCAGTTTGTAGCAAAAGAAGGAGATATTGTGGAACCAGGTTTTAAGATTGCTGTCATTTCAAAGTCTGGTGTGAGTGCCACTCATGTTGCTCCATCTGAGAAGCCAAGTGAGAAATCTAAGCCTAAAGTTGAAATTGCACCTGTTGTGGAGAAGCCTAAACCTAAAGCATCATCTCCACCACCCCCTAGGCACACTGCTTCAGAACCCCAGCTTCCTCCTAAGGATAGGGAGAGACGAGTAAGTCTTTTATAGTGGTTTCTTATTGATAGTCAAGATATGTTACCTAAATTTTCTACTTACTGTTGATAGTTAAGCTATTGAATATAGAATACTTGATGCTCGTGTTTCAGCCATTCTGAGCCTTTATGATTATAGGTTCCAATGACAAGGCTACGAAAAAGGGTTGCCACGCGTTTGAAAGATTCTCAAAACACATTTGCGTTATTGTCAACATTCAATGAAGTTGATATGTAAGTTCAATCCTCTGTGATTTCTTACTTGAGACTTTAGTTGCATATAAGCTGTGGTTGATATGAGGGGAAATAAGAGAAAATAATAGAATTATCAAATTCTACAAGCGAAATGATAATTAAGCATATACCAATTAGGAACATGACATGTGGGTCCCAATAGTGTATGTTATGTCAGCCTCACCTTATTTAAAGAGCTGTTCACATTGGTGACAAATAGCTTACATGTGGCCAAAGTTTAGTGTTTGCAAATTGTAACATTGTGTAAGATCTTGTGCTTTATTTGGTTTAAAACTTACTTATTGCATTCCTTCTTCCTCTCTTCTTCCTCTTAATCCAAATGAATTATTTGAGGCTTTTATGTCTGGGTTGAATACTTCATATTTGTTTCATTATACTAACTAGAGTTTTCAATAGCTTAAACCAATGTGATGCAATTGTGGTCTCTTTATATAAACATAAGAAGCCTTACAAACTGGAAAGAAGTAAGCAGACCTAACTTAACATGTTTAGTGGTGAGGGAAGACATAATAGCACTGGACTTAATACAGTAAATAGTATTAGATACGATAAACTGAACGAGGTGGGTGGGGTTAAAATAAGGTGCTACAAATATGATTCGAGTAAGACGGAAAAGCTTCAGGGATATATATGTGATAGAATGGTTCATCTAATGCTGAATTGCCAAATGACAACCTTTCTACGTCCGGTGAGGAAGGGTGAGGGAGTTCAATTGTTCTATACAAAAAAAAAAAAAGGGATGGGGGAGACTGAAGTCAACATCAAATGAAATAATGAAGAAGAATATAATAATGCTAAATTTAGGCCTTGTTTGGATTAGGATATCTAAAATATGATGGATTCATCAAAGGATTCATGCAGCTGGTCCCTTAATTCACTTTTAAAATGCATACATGTCAATGTCACAATTGTATCATGGGTACCAAAGATTTAACTCCCAGATAGTAGTGCTTGCTTGTGTTGCTTAGATGAACTAGGCTATGTAGCTTTAGCTATGAAGCTCCTATTTATTGAATCAATTAGCTTACCCAAGTTAGCAACAAAAAACAAAATGGTTTTTGTTCTTATCTTGTAAAATTTGGTTTAGTATTTTTTCTTGAATGGTCAAGCCAATTGGTCTTTCGGTTGTGTTGGAACAATATGGTCTCCAACTTGAAATGTGTTTCCTTTTTACTCATTCACTTTACGTTGTGTTTGCTAACATTACCTTTGTACTGTACTGTCTTGCTAATTACATATTCAGATGTATTGTTCTTAACTGACTTGTTTCTTATTGCAGGACTAATTTGATGAAGCTCCGTTCTGAGTACAAGGATGCTTTCCTTGAAAAGCATGGAGTCAAGTTGGGGTTCATGTCAGGATTTGTGAAAGTATGCAATTCTTGCGTATTCAATGAATGACTTTGTGAATAAATATGCATTTAGCTGGCACTTGTGTGCCCATGTCTGCTCGTTTTGTAAATGACTGTCATATTTCAGGCTGCTGTCAGCGCACTCCAGCATCAACCTGTTGTTAATGCAGTTATTGATGGGGATGATATCATATATAGAGATTATGTAGATATCAGCATTGCTGTTGGTACTTCAAAGGTTTGACAACATTCATTGATTCACATACTTGCATTTATGCTATTAGCAACGTTAAGAACCCGTGTATATAATTTTGTAGTGAATCTAATCTGTTACCGAATCCCCGATCATTTCATTGTATAGTGAGTGTATATATATCTAAATAGTAATCCAGGGATCAATTTTGATAAATACATTAATTAACTCATAGTATAGCCAATGCAAATTGGTACAAGGGTATCTCATTGCTGGTGGTGTATTAACTCTTATCTTATTCTGTGTAGGGCCTTGTTGTTCCAGTCCTTCGCAACGCTGAGAAGATGAACTTTGCTGAAATAGAGAAAGAGATCACTAGGCTTGGTAAGAAGGCAAATGCCGGAACAATATCAATTGATGAGATGGCTGGAGGTTCGTTCACAATATCAAATGGCGGTGTTTATGGAAGCCTTTTGAGTACTCCCATCATCAACCCTCCTCAGGTTTGCCTCGATACTTTTGATACATGGTAATATAAGTTTTGATTGTGATGTTTACACGTAATGGAAGTTGGTTTGCAGTCTGCTATTCTGGGTATGCATTCAATAGTGAATCGCCCAATGGTTGTTGGAGGTAATATAGCGGCGAGGCCAATGATGTACATAGCTCTAACATATGACCATAGGCTGATTGATGGAAGAGAGGCAGTTTTGTTCTTGCGTCGGATCAAAGATATTGTGGAGGACCCTCGTCGGCTACTCCTTGACGTATGATTGATGACCTGCCATGCACTGATCAATTTGTTCATTTTTTTGGTATATCTGGAATCTGGATATACTTGCAATTTACTTGACAATAATAAGCATATTTGACATTGAAATTTTGTAGGGTTTCATTTGTTAGTCCTCCCAGTGCGCTGGCTATAACCAAGTTTAAATGAGATGATTTGTTAAGTATATATTCTTAATATATATCATTGCTGCCCAATCTGACAATTGTGAATCATGTTGTGCCTCATATTTATTATAGGATTCAGTGTTGTCGTTTTTTCAAACGTTATTCATAGTATTGATTAGAGCTGCCGCCAACATTCCAATTCCAATCCGATCAATTTTGGATCGGATCGGACATATTTAGTCATTTTAGTGTAAAATGAGTGGATTACCCCAATCCGATCCGATTCTATCTGAAAAAATCTGATCCGATCTAAAATATTTAAATTGGATCGGATCTCATGTTTTAATCCGAAATTTGATCTGATCCGACCAATTGACACATCTTGTATTGATGCCTCTAAAATGATTCAAACACGGAAAACCATTTGGCCCATAAGACTTGATGGAGTCCTTTTAATGTATGGGTTCTTATAAGTACAATCTGTTTTATGCATACACATTTCTTGATATGATTAGAGCTGACAATTCGTGTTAAAACACAACACAATATTAGCTGTTTGGTGCTATATATTTTGTAATCGCATTTGTGTTGGGTTTTCAAACGTGTTGGGTCTTGACATGTGGGTTCTATTGTACAGAACGTGTTTGATCGTGTTGTGTCAACATGACTCATTTAGTTACTATGTCAAATGTTGTCGTGTTTGTGTTGATTTGTACAACGTGATCACTTAACTTGTCGTGTTCGGATTGGATCGTGCATCACAGAAACAACCTTCAACACGACACAAACACAAATGGACAGCTCTAGGTTCGACTACATAACTATCTGATCCATGGCGGCATAAACGCACCGTTTTGTTGTCAGCGATCCAAAATGGCGGGAGTTGGTATTGTTGGGTACTGAAACTGTGGTACATTATTAACCACCATAGCATAGCATGTAACACCAATACGTAATGTAGATTGTAGATGACACAAAAATATGTGGAAGGCAATGCCTTGCCCAATTTCTCTCTATCTCACTCTCGCACAAACCAACTTCAAGACATGAAACGAAAGCGACGCGCATCACCATCATCGCACCGAGCTCCTCTCGCAAATCTTCAGTCCAATAATGGCAAGTCTCTGAACTCACAGCCCTCACTCCATAACCGCTGAAGGTACTGTCTCTCGGATCCGATTGGTTTCAATTGATTTGCTCAATTTTTTAAAATGGCCATCCTGCTCTCGCTTTACCTGGGTAGCTTTAGCTTTCCCTTTCCGTTCTCAGACCATATGTTCTATGAAGACGCATCTTTGTTTTCTGGGTTTTGTTTATCGTTTCATGGACGAAAATGGGTGAGCCCATTTTCTAGAACCCGCTGTTTTTCGGTGGAACAGGAGCTGCTTCCACGACCCAAGCTAAAACCTTTGAATTTGGATGTTGATGAAAAGAGTGAAGAGCCTGAGGAAGAGGAAGAGGAAGAGACCCAGTTCATAAAACCTAGTTCTGTATACTGTAGTCAGATTGAGAAGCTGGTTTGGTGCGGGAGGTACCGGGAGGCGCTTCAATTGTTTGAAATTTTGGAGTTTGAAGGTGGGCATGATGTGGCTTATAGCACTTATGATACATTGGTAAGTGCGTGTATTGAATTGAAGTCTGTTAAAGGAGTTAGGATGTTATGTGGTTACATGAAGAGCTCTGGGTTTGAACCTGATCTGTATATGAGGAACAGGGTGCTGCGAATGCATGTGAAATGTGGCTTGATGGATGTTGCACATAAGCTGTTTGTGGAAATGCCGGAAAGGGATTTGGTTTCGTGGAACACGATAATTGCAGGCCTTGTGGACTCGAGGAATTATGTTGAAGCATTTCGGTTGTTTCTGCTTATGTGGGAGGAATTTTCTGGAACTGAGTCGGATAAATTAGGCACTGTGATGCGGAGTATGATCTTGGCATGTACGGGGTTGGGGGTTATTTCTGCTGGGAGACAATTACATTCGTGTGCACTTAAGATGAGATTAATTGAAAATATACCTCTTTCTTGTGTTCTGATTGACATGTACATTAAGTGTGGGAGTATTTATGATGCTCGATGTGCTTTCGATATGATGCCGGTGAAGAATACAGTGGGATGGAACAGCATCATATCTGGCTATGTTCTTCATGGTTATAGTGAGGAGGCATTGAGTATTTTTTGTGAGATGCGTGATTCAGGCGTTAGAATGGACCATTTCACTTTTTCAATAATCGTAAAAGCATGTGCAAGGCTTGCATCATTAGAGCGTGCTAAGCAAGCTCATGCAGGTTTAATACGCCATTCTTTTGGGTTGAATATAGTGGCAAACAATGCACTTGTAGATTTCTATGGGAAATGGGGACGAATAGAAGATGCACAACGTGTTTTTGAAATGATGCCTCGCAAAGATGTCACATCTTGGAGTTCCTTGATTGCTGGTTATGCTAATCATGGTCGAGGAACTGAAGCCGTTGAGATGTTTGAACAGATGCTTTGTGCAGGAATGAGACCTAACCACGTCACTTTTCTTGCTGTTTTATCTGCTTGTAGTTATTCAGGTTTATCAAAACTCGGGTGGGAGATTTTTGAATCCATGAGGGTGCACAAGATCAATCCTCGTGCAATGCACTTTGCGTGCATGATTGAATTATTGGGCAGAGAGGGGCGTTTAGACGAAGCATGTAAATTGTTTAAACGTCCTTCTTGTAGGCCTACAGAAAACATGTGGGATGCTTTGCTGACAGCATCTCGAGTCCACGAGAATTTAGAGCTTGGTAGATTTGCAGCTGAAAAGCTATATGAAATGGAGACGGAAAAACTTACTAATTACATCGTGCTTTTGAATATATACAACAGTTCTGGAAAGTTGAAAGAAGCTGCTGGAGTTGTTCAAACCTTAAAAAGAAAGGGTTTAGAAATGCTTCCAGCGTGCAGTTGCATTGAAACTAGGAAGGAGCATTATGCTTTCCTTTCCGGAGATAAGTGGCATCCCCAATCAAAGGAGATTTACCTAAAGCTACAGGAATTGATGACGGAGATTTCAAAACAAGGTTATGTTCCTGAAGAAAAATTTGTGCTTTCTGACGTGGATGAACAAGAAAAGCGATTATTGTTGTACCATAGTGAGAAGTTAGCTATTGCTTTTGGACTGATCAATAGTTCTTATTGGACTCCATTGCAAGTCGTGCAGAGCCATCGTATTTGTGATGACTGCCACAATGCTATTAAGTTGATTGCTTTGGTTACTAAACGATTAATTCGGGTCAAGGATGCTAGCAGGTTTCATCACTTCAAAGATGGGATTTGTTCTTGTGGGGATTATTGGTGATGATAAAACTACTCCATCTTGTTCATATACTATAGGTGCAAGTTACCTTTTGTAGGTATAATGTTGTGACATACAATGTAGTTCTAACTTTTGAGTCTGTCTGTAAAAAAAGGAATATTCTTTCCCATGAAATTTTTTCCAGTTTTGGCTCTTCAGTCCTTCATTTTCTTTTTATTTGTATTTCTATTGTTATCATATATCCATTGATATGAAAAATGATGTTTGAGAATTGACAGTTTTGTTTCTAGGCACTTTTCTTAGCTCACCATTCCAGTTAGAATTCCAATAATTGTTTTGATGGACTAAGGATGGATCATAGCATCTGGGATTATAGACTGAAAAAACCTCTTTGGCATGCGCATGTTTCAATACTTGCGGATTAGATGTTGATAGTGTTAACTACCAAATGGACATATGAATAGTGTACCTAATTGTGTGTTTAAACTTGACGCCCGCGAAAAGACTTAGTACTTGGTTAACTCCATGAATCTCTTTTTGGAGCTGTCATGTAAGATAAAGAATTCTCATAGATACAGAAATTGTTTTTTTTTTTCATCAATGTCTGCAAAAGGAGCAAATTAGGACATGTAGGGCAAGAAGGAAAGAGAGAATTTTTGGGGGACCAAATAATCCCCACTTTATCTTTGGCTAATGATCATGTTGTCTTAATCATTCATTTCTCATTCAAGGAGAAGAATTGTTGGATACAATAACAAGTTTTATGAAACAGATTGACCAACTAATTGACTAGGTCAACGAGTAAAATAAATTAATAGATTTAGTTGTTAAATTAGTCAACTATTAAGAATTTGATAATGGCTTTACAATATGTGCTATTATTTGACAAATTAGTTAATTACTTAATTCTTCAATAAAGGATTTGTCAAAAACAAATCAAGAACAAGTGGAAGAAGGATAACAAAATTTGATAATTACACAATACAATAGTTTTTACAACAAAATTTACCGAACATAAATAAATTTTACAATGAACACAACTCAAAATTTCTCTACACTTCTTACCCTTCCTTTCCCTTACATTTACCAAAACAAATTCTCCCAATTGAGTTAACAAGCAACCCCTAACCCCTCTCCGTGGAATGAGACTTTCGGAGTTTGGGACGCCACATGGGTCTGGTTCTCATGCCGTGAAAGACACCTCCGTTCTTGAGCACAAGTCCATCAACAGAATGATCCCTCTTTTACCTTGGTCCAGGGCAATACTGCAAGGAGTATGAAATATAGGTTGACGCCACGATCAATGTGGGAGAAAGATTTGCATTAATAAATAAAAAAACACTTCACCAATACACAAACTAAGACGTAAATAAAAAATTATACCTCCTTCCAGAAAAGAATACAGCCAGCAAGACAAGCAGATGCATTTCTTTATAATTGACACTTCAGAAGTGTTTCAACACCATCACAGCATCTGAAATCCAATTTATAAAATCCATATCAAATACTTTTCCTGGACCTGAAAGGCACCAACCAGGCAATTTAACCATAGTTACTTAATAACCAACAATCTTTTGTATTAATAAACCAGCTGCACTTTTATTACGTATATGAAAGACAAAATTGATATACATGGCACCAATTTTATATTTAAAAGATGGTCATCAGAAAAGCACCAATCAACTTTTTTATAGGAGGGACATGGGCAGAGAAACAATCATCTTCAAAATAATGAATCACAAATCATCACATAATTCTAACTGGAAGTCAGCACCTACTGTACCCTGTGAACTAAATAAAGGTTGAATAAGAATTGTAGTTCTTGAATGGGAATGGAAAAAAGTTTCTCATTGTTTATGATTAGATAAGATTTTTGGTCATGAGAATGGCTTCAGAACGAGAATTCTCATTTCCATTCCAAAAAACTCAATCCAAACGCTACTAACTTTTTACAACCAGCAGGAATGATCATGGTTTCAAAGGATTGGTCTTGGTAATACTAAATGACAACCACAATATAAGCATTCTTTTTAGATATTGACACTATGTTATGATTTTCCAGGTACAGATAGTTTACATTGCAGCTCGATGCTCACAAAGAAGGCATAAAGACTTATTAAGGAAAAAATGAGCCACCTTACCATCACAACCAGTGCAATTTAGTAGTATTTCTCCAGTTTCCAGCTCTTGTACTACTGTTTTGGCGATTTCATATGCTCCAATTGGTCAACCTTCTCGCCCACCATTAACCTTAAGAAGACAACAATTTTTTCAACCAACTAGAATACCAGAGGGGCATTCTCGAAAATTGCATATTAATGTTGTGAAATATCCAAGCATGCAGTATTCTGAATTGCCACCCCACTAGAAGTCTAGAACTCCACCATCAAAAGAGAAGAAGAGCAGTTCTGAGTAGGTCTAACTATTAATTTGTACTTATCGCCACTCATGCAGTAAGGGCATAAAATATTAGACCTAAAAAATATTTAAAAAATGTACTAACCCAACCACTACTCCTTTTCAATACTTATGTGAACATAACTAAGATCAGATGTGGTTATTTCATATGAACAATTCAAGATTCCTCTGCAATTCTTTGAAAATTGAAATTCTTCATCAGATGCAATTATGCAAACTGCTGGCAGATTACAATACCTCTAAAATCTTTCAGCTTTTTACCTCACAGCAGGCTATCCTTCTTTACTGGCCAACTTCACAAGTATCTATATGCTGAGTACCTATTGCAGTCTCCTTATTAGTTTATGTAAAAAAATCATTTGAAACTTGTATGAAATAAAAAACTGTTGGATCCAAATTAGTTCCGATAAGAAATTATCTTGAGAAACATAATGCAGAAAAGAAGAGTGCAAAATTTTACTGAGCATTGATACCAAGCATATTCTTCTCCATTCTGTACCTGAGACACTAATAATGCAAAAAGAATGATAAATGTTACTAATGCATCAAAGAACCTAGCAGAATTACTTTCACACGTGAACACTGAAACTGATTTTCACTGGGCTAAATCAACTTTTAGAACTGAAAGGTCTTGAGAAACAAGGCACAAAGAAGAAGGAAGTATGATGCATGTTGAAAGTCATGCTCCAAGCAGGAATAAACATATAACAAGATGAAAGGGTATTAGAATTAATATTAGTAAGATAAATAGTATAAACAAACTTGTAATTATGTTTGTCGTGATTCATGAGTCTATTAAGAGTTAATATTAGTAAGATAAACAGCATAAACAATTTGTAACTTTGAGTTTATCATGATTCATGAGTCTTGGTGTGAATGATTAAGACATCAAATGAATGACCCATATAAGCATGAAACTTTATACGCAAATAGTGTATCCAAACCAAATCAGACCTGGGATTTCCAGAGCACTCTGTCATGGATTATGGATATCCATCCATAAATAGGATTCTCCTATCCTATGCACACTACACAAAAAATGAATCTGAATCAGGTGAACGGAAATTTAAGAAATTAGGGGCAAGAGGAAACACGTTTTTACCTGGGTTTGTTAGTCTTATCACCTTGAACTCCTTAAGTTAGGATTATTCAGGTATACTCCACCAGAGTCAAGACTTCCAATCACTACCTGTAAAAATAAGTATCAAATCAAATCAATAAAGTAAACTTACAACAACTACCACTTTTAATAGGGTGACGGAATAAACTAGCACCTGCCCCAAGAAGCAATTTTTTGTGTTTTCAACATTTCTCTTTTGAGTGAACATAATTAAACAAACAGCATATAAAGTACATACCGCCCATTAGAGATCAAAATATCTCAGCATAATCAGCCTCCTCAAAAACTACTAAAGAGAGAGTCGACATCCATGTCTTTAGACCGCTCCGGGGGTCCCTCTTCCACAACATTTCCAGGTTGCTAACTGCCTCGTTTGTTAATCCTGATTTTACCAGAACATCTCCTAGTGACTTGAATGTATAATCATCTGGTTGAATGGAAGCTTTCATCATGTCCTTAAAAGTTACAACTGCCTCCTTGAATCTTCCATCCGATGCATACAACCCAAGTATATTATTATAACTCAACAAATTGTTTAGCAGACCCCGCTCTCTCATCTCTTGTGCAATTGAGATAGCCTCCTCAAATCTTCCCACTTTTCTGTACATACATAACATCATTGCATAAGAAAACTCATTCACTTCCCCTTCCTCCTTCATGATTTCAAAAATCTCGTTTGCTTTTTCAACCAAACACCGCTCAGTGTAGAGGTCAATCATACAATTTGAACAATAAATATCAGGCCCCTCCTTCAATGATTGAAGCATATTATACACTCCCTCTGCTTCTTTCAAGTAGCCAACTTTGGCATAAAGCTTGATCAAGTTTTTGTATATAACAGAATTTCCACTTAGACCAGCACTTTCCATTGCGCGAACATAGCCAGTGGCTTGTTTAACACTTCCAGCATCAGCAAATGCATTGATTAATACACCGTAGACAACGATATCAGGTTGCACATTATGTCCAATCATCTCCTCATATAATCTTTCCGCCATTTCCAACTGACCTAATTTCACAAAGCTTGAGATCACAGCACAATATGAGACACAATCACTTACTAGCCCTGCATCCTGCATCTTTCTCAGATAGGGTGTTGCTATGTGTGGCATGTCAGCACTGGACAAAATATGTATTAAAGTACCATAACTAAATTTATCTGGAATTATACCTTCACTCTCCATACTATCGAATAACTGACATGCCTTATAATAGTTCTTTCCTACCCCATAAGCCTTGATCATCACATTGTACTCAAGGACGGTCAACTTCTTTCCCTCCTGGCAACATATGAAAACTTTTTCAGCTTCCAAAACATGCCCGTGCTCCCCATATGCGTCAATGTTGGCAGAATAACACTCAGAACTCATGTTCCCTGCAATATGAAACCTCCTGAACCATAACCATGACTTCTCAAGCATTCCAGAATCTATATACATCCTAGTCAGAGATGATTGGGTGAATTCATCAATCTCAAGACCTCTTTTAACCATCTCTGCAACTAGTTCTTCAGCCTCGCCGACCATAAGTCTTTTTGAGAGTGCATACAAGAAAGTGCGGTAATTCACAAGGTTTGGCTCCAGACCCGCCTCCCTTATTTTTCTAAAATAGCGTGTGGCCATGTTCATATCACCATGTTTAACATGAAGCGAAATGAGAATATTATATGTTGTAGTGTCGGGTAGATATTGAAGCTCCGTCATCTTTTGCATCAGCAGAGCCACTTCATTTAGCTGGCCATGGCTACCACAAATGTGAATCAATGTATTGAAAGTCACTGTGGTTGGCACAACCCCAGCTCTAAGCATCGACTCAAAAGTTTTTAAAGCCTCTTGAAGCTGCCCAGCACGCCCATACATGTCAATCAATGTATTATATGTATAAGGGTTCGAACACACATTACATGGCATAGAACTATCCACTCTGGCAATAGTTGTTGTATCATCCTCCTTGTGGCTCAAAGATTCCCCATACGACCACTTTTTGAAAAACTCCTCGGCCTTTTGAAACTCTCCGGCCTTCTTGAACACTTGCAACACAATTGCCATTGTGACCTCATCAGGCTCAATACCTTGCTGTTTCATCCTTTCAAGCCAAAGAAGCGCCTCTCCCCTGCGCCCTCCTTTGCTATAAGCATCAATTAATGTCCCATATGTATAATTAACAGGCACAACCCCTTCAGCCATCATATCATCCCATAAATTCTCAACCCGACTCCAATTCTTTGCTTTCCCTAGAATCTTAAACATAATATTGTAATGAATGACATTCAACTCATAACACCCTTTCCTCTTAAACCACTCAAAAATCTCAAGAGCTCTCTTCCACCTCCTCTGCTTCTTCAAGATTATAGTCCTCGCCTTGTTGCTAAGCTCCTCTTCCCACGGCTCTAACGCCTCATCTAAATCCTCAATTGCATCCAAAGCTCTCAATATCGCCGAAATGGGTCCTCCATAAGCCGCCCATTTCGTCGAACACTTGGTGTGCACCTTCCCGCCTGAACCATTTACAGTTCCATCCTTAAACTCTACACCAATTTCCCTCTCATTTACAGCTCCACCACCATCTTCAGCAACCCTTTCCGGTTCCCTACGCGGGTTCTTCTCCGAGAACTGTTTCGTCACTCCATGCTCGCGCACTACGCTTATCCGATGGCGAATGTGTTTGTAAAATCTACCACATTTCCTGATTCCTCCTCCTCCTCCATTGGGACCCTCGAGCAGCCTCTGCTTGAGCTCAACTTTTAGAAGCGGAGAAGCTGAGACTCCGGTTGGGAAGCAGTTGGTTTCTATCGGAAGCTTCACATACATTGCTTCTTCCTGTTCTTCAGAAACGAGAGTGAAATTGAGATAATAAATTAGAGTTCAAGAGAAATTGAATTGTGGGCCAAATCTGGAGTTTGAAGACATCACCAACGGCATAAGGTGAAATCGAGAGTTGAAGAAATAGATTGAAAATGTGGAAGAAGATTGGATTGATTGCTACTACTGTCCAGTGTCCTGTGCACCGAGAACATACGTGGTATCGTCTGTAGATAAATGTGTACGCTTTGTTTCGGTCCTCTCTGGGCTCTGCAATTAGGTTCGGTCCGGTTTGCATGAACCAGGCCCATTATTTATCGGTTCTGTAAATGTGTTTGCATGATCCAGGCCCATTATGGGATTGATTTAACTTTTAGAGAACAGGAGTCTAAACCAATTAATTTTTGGATTTGCCTAAATTATTAATGAGGTGTAATCACCTCATTATGGATTCGGGCAGGTCGTTCCGCTAACTAATTCACTTGAGTGAGTATAGATGAAATTTAATGAAGTGTCATCACCTCCATTGGCCTAGTTTTGCCTAAATTTTGGCTTAAATTTATTTTTCTCTTGTATATATTAATATAGAACGAAAAGTCGAAATTAAATTTTTCTTAGGTTAAATCATTAATGAGGTTATGACACCTCATTAAATTTCATTCTTGAGGAGAGCTACCCCTGTCTGTGTTGTGTAGCTCAGCTGATAAAAAAAATGTACATATTTCAAATAACTCTTATATTGTTATTTGAAATTCTATCATTTCTCAAATACTAGGTTGCGTTTGGGAACATGGATTTGATTTGAAATTCGGTATTTGAAATTTTGGATTTGAAATGTTGTATTTCAAATACAAATATAATGTTTGGAAAATAATAGAATTTCAAATGACAAGGTAAGAGCTGTCATTTGAAATATAATACTTTAAACATGTTTTGAATGCCATTGGATTTCACTCAAATCCAAATCCAAATTTTTGGAGTTGCCAAACACCTTATTTGATTCTAATCCAGCAATTTAAATCAAATCATGGTTTATAAACACACCATAAAGTTTCAACAGAATCATGAACTCAAACAAGGAGACACAACATCAAATCCATTGCCAAATCCACTTTTCAATTTGATAATAAAGAGAAATTCAAAAAAATAATGCAACTTTTGTAAAGTAAATAAGATCATAATTATATAAATAAATAAAACAACAAATTAGAGTCCTGCCCATTTCTCATCATCTTCATCATAGAGATTATTTATCTGAAACT
This sequence comes from Pelargonium nanum, assembly GCA_036897485.1. Taxonomy (NCBI): domain Eukaryota; kingdom Viridiplantae; phylum Streptophyta; class Magnoliopsida; order Geraniales; family Geraniaceae; genus Pelargonium; species Pelargonium nanum. The sequence goes on along the minus strand of JAYMTF010001435.1, from coordinate 1,377 downwards.
CAATTGTAAGCTCCAAGCTGAGTTAGGCCATGGACATGGACTGTAAATATTGTTCCCTGAAAACCTCTAGCATATTACAAAAAGTTACAATGCCCACCAAGCTACAATCATCTTCTATCACCCAAACATAGTTCACTCTATGTGCAATGGCTTGGATCATCACTGCCACCAGCGAGCTCTTGCTGTGGCACACTATGGCTTCAGCCCTCCTCACCATTCTCGCCGAGTAGCCGCTCGACCTGGCGTGCTTCCCTGACCTCCTCGGCTTCAGGGTCCTCGTCGGAGTCTCGTCCTCCGACGAGGAAGAAGAGGACATGCTAGAAGGTGATGACTCGAAAGAATTGGAGAATTCTTCGAGCATACCTTCTAGATTCCTCTCCTTCAACCTCGCCTTCACCACCCTGACAAGGTCCTCCGGTGGCCCCCCGCAGTCAATGTAGGCCATGAGGTCGCCGGAGGACAGGGTGGTGACTGCGGCTGCGATGGTCTCATCGCAGCAGGCGAGGGTGAAGGGCGAGATTTCCCCTATGAGAGCTCCGTCCTCGTCCACCACCGCCACGGAGGTCTCATGGGCTAGTGATTTTCGAATTGAACCAATGGCGGCGGAGGCGGGGGAGTGGTAGTCGACGGCGAGTACGTCGGAGCTTATGATGCCGAGAGCGTCGACGGAGAGGGCCGGGATAGGGGAGAAGAGGCCGATGGAGCTGAGGAGGAATCGGACCACGTCTTCTTGTGTGAGCCAGCAGTACTCGCGGCCGTTGTGGAGCGTCGCCGACGGCTTCTGGTGGTGGTGCAGTTTTCTCCGGGTGCTGAAGCGGGTCTGGATTGGGACCACCAGGTTCTGTGCACCTTGGAGGATCAGATCAATAGCTTCTAACAAGCTGAGACATTGAAAAAAAAAGGATCTAATAAGAAACAGAGCAATCATCACAGAAAACGAAATCTAAGCGATCCAAAATCAAAATTGGTAAAGAATGTGACATTTTCAGAAAGGCAAGAAACAGGGCAAAACAGAGAACGCCATTAACGCATTGGAAGGAGCTATTAGAATTTTCAAAAACGAGAAGATGATGATAAAGAATCAAGAACAAAGAGACAAATGAAAATCTGGGTAGAGTTCAGAATTTGAAATTTCCAATACCTTGAAGATGGGTCCACGTGGACAACGAGGCCAGGAGCAGGTGGGAGCAGAGCAGAGACAGGGGATTTCAGGGCAGCAGAAGGAGACAAGAGGTTCTCATCTTGGGAGAGGAAGCAGATCACATCGACCATGCACACCTTGCCGACGCAGCGACAATCGTCGCCGGAGTTCTCCACGTGGCAGTTGTTGTGGCAGGTCCAGACGCTGACGGAAGGGGTATTGGCGGGCTTGAGAGA